>JAQIVZ010000299.1:0-80902 GCA_034700945.1 Arrhopalites spinosus
TGAAGTTGAAATTTGAAATAGCGGATAAATTAGATTTTGTCCTTCTCTCCTTGTCCATTTATTTGCACAATTTTTAGTTTTAGCACACATTTAATTTTTGCATACATCAAAAAGCTCATTGCTCTTTCTCACCCATGAAATTTCATTTTCATATAGTAACTCAAGAAAATGGAACACAGAATGTGACAACTAAATTGTACATAGAGTTAAAGATAGAAATATATATTTAGGGTACCAATGAAGCAACCAACAATAAAATTGGAACGGGGTTAAACTTTTAAGGACACATGGAGTCAAGTGACTATATACAGTTAATACAAGTACAAAGTAGGCACATCGATGTGAGTATAGTTTCAAAATACTGACGTTACTAGTTGCATTACAAAAAAGCCTCATACTAAATAATAGGCAATTACTTTACCTATATTTGATAGGCTGAATTAGATTGACAAGCAACCACATGTCCACTTATCTAACGAATTGTAGAAAATACCAACAAATATTTTCTTGGAGGGCACACTGATTATTTTAATTAATCTGGCTAATATCATTCACGAAAGTAGTTTACATTAGTGTATTGACAAATGTGCGTAAAAATGAAAAAATACAATAAACTAACGCAGTAAAATACAAGATGTAACAAGAATGATCCTAGCTAAGCTACAAATCACAAAGTTAACTCTACGAATTTTAACAAGAATTAATTCTTTGTATTTATGTCTGCTCTAATTTCATAGAAACTATAGACAATTTTAGCTACACTTTTATCTTGGTGATCATTCAACACAAACATAAATCATATTCGACATTTATCCCCGTCCCCCACGATACTTAACAATAGCGTCAACAATTAACAATTAAGTAATTATAGAATTTTATACATGAAAATAACTGCATATGAAGTTATTTTGTAACGTCTAGAATAATTATATAATATTACATTAGGGATTAATTAACATTGCTCCTCTCTTTAGTAATCTTCTTTGAGACGACGTTTAGCTCGTAGGTCATGATGTCTGTCGTGGAGCCAGTGACCATAGCTTTTTATTATTAAGATAAAATAAAGGATGATTATGACGGCAAGAATTAAAAATGGGACCAGGATGACTGTTCTGTCCAGTGGCCTAAAACAAAAAAAAAATATTTTTTTTAATTCATTGATTAGTTTAATAAATAGATTTGGGTATTTTTAATTAATCTTTTTATTTTCCACTTTTTGACATGTGTACATACCACTTCATTAAAAAGGGAACTCCGACCCATGTCAAGTGTAAAATGACATCCAATACGCCCATAAAAAGCCAAGAGGTCACGCCCCTGGGAATTTCCTACAAAAAATAATATGACAAGTTTAAAATAGAATGAAAATTGTCGCTCAAATAAATAATACACACACGTAAATTATTATTACCTCCCAAGTGGAATACAGCACAAGAAAGCTAGGTATCAAGTGAAGAGATCTGATGGTTATTGTTATAATTAGCAGAATTTTATAAACTGAAAAAAACAAGAAATTTATTTCCATTGTAAATATCATCAACATTAAAATAATCTCATTAAATGAATCAACTCATCAAATTATTTCATGAAAAGAATACAAAGCATCATTTTAATTACTTTCAGTGGAGGTTTCTGCAAAAAATTGCACACTTGGAACATGGATGAGAAGAACCAAGAGGAGGGCAGCCATCATCAGGAGATCATAACCCTTTAAATTAAAAAGAAGGTAAAAATGAATAAATTTAATAGCGACAAACTTCTATATATAATTTTACAGATAAATATGTACGAATTCTTGTACACATTCAATTTAAAAATATTCATCCTATTCAGTTCTTTGTAAAACAAAGTCCAGAGTCCAGAATGAAACTCTCATGAAAAAACTGACTAAAATGACGTAATGTATAAAAATATAAAGTTTTTTAGATTTGATCCTTTGACGTCATCGTGACATTTATTTTCTGCCTTGTTTAGAATTAAATATGTGTACAATATGTTTATTGTCAACTTTAAAAAATTTAACCATGTCTAAAACTAAATTGTGGTGAAAGACACAATTGTTTTTGTTCGTGTCGTTGAATAGAATCTGAGGAAACATGAAACTTTATTCTATCAATAGAATCAATCTTCCACTTGTTTTCAAGGCCTAAAACTCCTTACAAAGATTTTAAAGTTAGCCATACTGTACACACGGAGAGAAAAAAACGTGTAAGTTTGACATTGATCCCAATCTTAAACATGGCAGATTCAACATTTAAATGAAACACCCCAACTCGATCTCAAAGAGTTTTCTCAGTGATTAGAATTTCATAAACCATTTTTCAGACACTATTTTACTTGTAAAACTCAAAGACACAAAAAATGCAAGTTTTACAAGGTCACACAAAAAGAAAACATTTAAAGAAATGTAATCTCAACATTTATTAAATAATTTAACTTGATTCTTCACTCCACGACAAGGTGAAGGATTTTAAAGAAATTGGAATTGACTAAACTTTTACCTTCTTCTGTAGAGAGTAATAAATAATAATAATTTACATATTATGATAAACACATTAAAATCTCTATGATTAATATGCAGGGCAAGTAGAGCAATAGTAAATGTATGACCTAATAGTATGGAAAACCCATAATTATAGTGTACATCATCCATTTTGTTCAGACCACCTTTTCTCTCTCTCTTTTTTTTCTCATTTGAATTGAATTTTGATCAAAGAGATAGATTAGTATTCGTCAGTCATCACATCATCAAGTCAACACATCCACACAAAAAAAAGTAAACATAAACAAGCTCCCAGACAAATAGACACATCCACAACACGAGCATAGAATAGACAACAAAAAAATCACTTTTATGTTGATTTTATCTCTCTCTCTCTCTCTCTCTCTCTCTGTTTTTTTCTATAGAACAGTCAACACAAATTCTACAGTGTAACCTTTATATTTTAATTAAATAATCTTTTTATTGTCTAATGTCTACCACATTCCAATAATGAATAAATCAAGTTGACTATTTACTATTTACATTTGAATTAAATATCTACAATTTGTACCAAATTCCAATTAATTTTTTTGACCAAAAAAAACCAAATTAAAAATATTTAAATAAATAGAAAAAAATGTAAAGTTTATTAGGCTTTACATAGCTTGTCAAATAAATTGACGTATTGAAATTTACATAATATTGACGAAGGAGCCCGTAGGCTCCCTCATGAAAAATAAAAAAGAATCCTTTAATTGACTTTGATAAATACCGTAATTAATTTCAAAGAAAAATATTTCTTTGCTTAGCTCCTAAGCTACGAACCCTACTCCTTGTTGTCTTGTATGGTTATTTTATTTGCTAAAAACTTCTCCCTTGTTTGGTATGTAGACAAAATGTGCGAGGTACATTTTTTTTATACTACACAAAACACATCAGAGAGAGAGAGAGAGAGGTATGATGCAATTAATACACACAAAAAAAGTGTTAATGATTCGTGTGTGCTACGGGGGACATTGACAAAGATTTGGGGTGTAATAAATAAAAGATTGAAATATGAAATGAACAAGGGAAGAAACCAGGAGTCATTAGCATATCGTGAGGAAAGGAATCACAGTCGTTCCCCATATTTGGCTACAGCTACTTCTTCATCCACTATCTTGGTCTCTCTCTCAAATTTACAATTTATTTTTCATATAAAATCCATAACCATAGCCTGTGTGTGTAGCTAATGTTTAATGGAATGAGACAAGAAAAAATGATGTATGTAGATACTTGGCCCATGTATTTTATTCCCTCTCTCTCTCTCTTGTTGTTGTTACATCCGTCCTTTCGTAGAGATGATGATGGTAGTGGACACATGTGAAAGATTTTCCATGTTGATGGGACATGGGGGTAGGAGGAAGATATATATATATATATATATATATATACATATGTTTGTCATGAAAGGTAGTCAACGTCATGTCCATTCAATGTCCCATCTGTTTCGTTTTCCCTCCTGTAGTCCATGTCGACATGTTGACAGTTTCAGAATAGAGAGACATGGAGAGAGGTAAGTCCAGAAACGGAGAGAAAAAAAAACCCATGAGGGGAATGGGCCGCATGGAAATGAAATAAATAGAGAAAATGAACTCTTCATCTTCTCCACACACACACACAAACACAAGAGAGCCAAATGGGTGCCAAAATGTAGGTGGGCTAAACATTTGAGAGCAAATGGCCTTCGACAACCGTAATAAGGAGATCAAAAAAAATACACTGTAGTAGTGTCGTACGTACTCCCCAGCTTGGGTTTTTTTCTGTCTCTGGCTACACAAAACTGTGGCTTGTGGCTTCATTGGGATTTTGTCTTGTTGTTGTTTTCTGTCCCTAAACTACAGACACAGAATCTCCAACAGATTTTCCTATAAGCTCAATACCATTCAAGAGAGAGAGAGAGACTCAAGCTGCACCCAAGAGACGGTTCTAATTCTAATTTCCCTCAAAATTGTAATGCAGCTACAGACAGACTAAAATTAAATATAATGAGGAACTAGTCATAAACTTGCCAAAAATAAATTTAAACACTGTTAAAATTTTATCAAATATATACATATTATTTAAAGCAATATGTTCATGTGTATCAGACATATAATGTGTAGAGTAGTTGGTCTTAAAATTCTTTTTCTTTTGAGATCAAGTGTGAATTATACAGATATATAATAGTAGACTGTCTAATGTTATCGCTGAGAGAGAGATCTACAGAAGAGTAATAAATTAGTCGATTTACTCATGACTGTTTAAAAAAACAGCTGTATCTGTTTTATTTAGTATGGTTAATTAATTTCAAGTTGAAATGGCAGCTGCTCTCCTCTCATAAGGAATGACAAGGAGGAAATAATTTTTTGTTTTCACTTCTTTTTCGTCTATCTTTACACACATGGGTGAAGTGCTATAATACATAATACTCTGTTTTCTCTCTCTCTCTCTCTTTCTTGATGTGACAAAGGTCGCGTGAATCTAGACATTGAAGGATTCACCATAATTAATTACAAAAGTTGTATTACATATATACACAATTTCGTCAAGTGCAAGTGCGCTTTTTGGGTGCACAATCACTTTTTTTTGGGCGCTACTCTCTCATCGTCAAGATTTGGGCAAAGGTTGACATTGACCAAGAACCTTGGCCTACTTCGTCAACTACTCCTAATCTGTTTCCCAGGTTCAAAAGCATGAACAACCCACATGGGATTGACTTGGTCTGTTCAATGATTCTTTTATTTTTAATATTTTTTCTTCTTACAACTTTTAATCATCAATAACTAGTCATTCCTGATCAATGCTACAGTTATATAAGGAAACAGAGACATGGAGAGTGATGAAAATAAAAATCCTAAATTAACTCCTTAATTGACTACTTATCAAGTAATATTACTCTATAAAAACTAGAATACCTAGTTAAATATTGTAAATAATAAAAAACTGGAATGACTGAACAACTTCTCAATGGGTCATAATTAGACGTTACCTCTATCATAAGGAAGGTAGGTATAAATTATACCGTATAATAATTGGGATACTAATTCAATCTTGAACAAATACAAATAATTGTATAATCTCCATGTTCCATCTTTAATAATGATTGTACGTACATACATAATACTACTTAAATAAACCAAAATTATGATGGTTGCCAATATTAAATCTACACAAATTTATTGTTGATGCCATGATGATGCCTGTGACGGACTGCTGTGTGGAGTGCATGTGAGGAAAGTCGTTAAAATAAATAAATTACTTCCACTCCTCTATTTACAGTCCACGAAATGTTCTGTCCTGCTAATTGCATCTTGTTGCTTCTTCCCCTCCTCCTTGACTTTGACTAAAACCATTCAAACCTTATACATATCCTTTTATCCCTGGACGGTTTTTTTGGACTTGCTAACTCAAAATTACACACATTTACTCGAATTTTTATGTCTTGAATATATATGGATATATCCATATAGTATAGTATACATGAGTGATATTACTGATATGTACAAGTTCTATTCCTGCTCCTCTTTTTATATGTTTGTTGATAACTTTTAACAACACTTTGTTAGTATTCCTGACTGGGATGTTCATTCCTTCAAGTTTTAAATGTACAAAAAATCTTTGTAAACTTTTCTCTCTCTCTCTCTCTCTCTCTTAAATTACATATCCATGTACATATATTGAGAATTTTCCTCCTCGTTTTCGCTTCAATTATATTTTTTTCTTCCTTTTCACAAGGTGCTTAACTCAAAATGTACATGGTTATTTACTTGTTGGCAATTACTTTTCGAGTTAATTTCACGATTTCTCTGTTCCTGCTTCAAACATGTTGACGGGGAGGGAGTCAAGGAGGGGGGAAGCTGATGATATTCACTAGATATTACTTAAAAAAGATAATACTTAAAGTACATATCATGTTTATTTTGTGGGTACATTAGTACAAGAATAAAAATGACGTCTAGTGTCATAAAATATTATCAAAGTAAAATTTCTTTTCTCTTTTAATTTTGTCTAGTCAATAGTTAGGTAGTATGTGGTTAAGTACCTACATGAAGAAAATGAACTTGAAAAGGAATTATTGCATTTATGTAAAAAAATGAATAGACTTTTCACAACTAGAATAATACAAAAAAGGACGACAGAGATTATTTAGTTGACTGCAATATTATGTACTCCAAAAAGAACAATTAACTTTTTTCTATGTAAGTACCTAACTCCCCATTTAAAAATAATTTTTTGCATCGTCATCTAAGTACAAATGTACAAAATTGTCATGTAAAATTATAGACAGTTTTTTTTATATATTTAAGTACCACATCCGACATCGTAGAAAGTTTTTTTCGTTTTAAATAGTCAATGAGACTCATTGAATGAGTTGATAATAATAATTAACTAAGGTTGAAAATACCCATTCATTTGAAAAAATGTAATTTAAAATTTAAATGATCATCTTTACATATTTTTTGACATACCATGGAAATGATGGCAATGTTCCTGGCTCCAGTTCTCACATCGCACAAACCACAACAACAACTATTAAGTCGAACCATGATGATGAACTTTTGACAGAATAAAAAAGGAACAAATTTATTTATTTACTAATTTCAACACTTGATTAATCAAACGAGACAATGAAAATCAATACATTTTGTATTGTAAAATGTAAAATTTCTGTTTATTACCTGTCGGAAGTTGCAGAGTCGAATAAAATATATATTTTTTTACAAGAATCTCACTAATATCTGTATCGTCACGTCCTTATTTTCACAATTTTTGTCCCAAGAGAGAGGATGTCCACACACAAAAATATAGACACGAATAAAAAACACTGTATTTTTTTGGATATTATTTTCAAAATCGTAAATCACATGAAAAAAAAAACTTTTACATTTTCTTCAACACCAAAATATTTTATATTTTTTCTCTCCCTCGTCTTTTAACAAGCCACCGTTTTGTTTTCACTCCCCCACCATAACTCACTCGTGAAAAAAGAGACAAATTTGGTTCACAAATCACCAACAAATTGGATTCTCCTGTCAACACTGAAGAAAAGACTGGCCCCCAAAAAATATTCTTTTCAATTGTTGTTGTTGTTGGTCCGTCTTTTGATATTGATTTGACTCGACTTGGTGGTCTTGGTCAAGATTTTATTGTTGTCTCTCTCTCTCTCTTCACAACAACAATCACGCTCAAAGATTCCTCTTCGTGCAGATTAAAGACTCGACGGTCAAGACCTTTTTTTTTTTATTGAAGGGTAATCATTCCAATCTCACAATTTTGAAGGAAATTATTCCTAATAAAAAAAATTAGTTTTAAAATGTACTGAAAAATTTTCAGTGAAAATAATAAGGGTATTTACTAAAACAGAAACTTGTAATTTTCTACAGACACACTTCCTGTACTCTTTACAGTTCAGAGACAGACAGAGAGCTCTTGAGAAAAGACGAGCTGCTGGGAACGTGCTGAGGAAAGGACTGACGAGGAAGGGAAATTTTGGCTTTGGATCTCTCCTTGTGAATCTTTTTTAGTTGTACGTCTCTTGTGTCTTTCATTTTTTCCTTGTAGGCAAAAATCCCTCCCTATACAGCTACAGCTCCACTAAATAGTATTTCTATCTGTAGTTCAGTTCTACCAAAAAATTCTGTATGCTATTTTGCCTGCCAACGTTATAAAAATCAAGAGTCTGCGTGTCAAACTGAATTTACATTAGCCAAATGCCAAAAAATCCTCCTTTTCCTTTATAGGTATAATAATTTGTAATTTAAATGTTTTCTTCATTTTTTTTGAAAATTTAAATCTCCTCCTTTACTATTTTGTAAAATAAATTTGGTTCAATGAAGAAAAAAAGGGAAACTTTTTTTTGTACCATTAGCCCTTAATGACAAATGTCTATGTTTGATGTTGGTGAAGTACTACAGATATTTTATATATGGAAGATATTCCAAATGAGAAGGGAATGGTTGAGTCTCAGAAATTTTTTTATAGGAGATTCTATTTCGATATTCATTCACAATTCACATGTTATTTAAATAACTATGTTAGACATTGCATGCGGGAAATTTTTTTTTTGGCTCAGCATGTGCTCAGTGCCTCATCTAAAAAAGATATTGTACAATATTTTCTTCAAGACTTGTCTCTCGTTCTCTGTTAACGGTAAAGTGTTAACTGATTTAAACTAAAGTCTTATATAGAATGAATTGAAATGTGCACGATTTTAGACTTGACTCCTCCGCATTTTAATGTTTGGAATCAAAAAATCCCACATCCTCACGATTCCTCAATATCTTCAATCAACAAATTTCCATAAGGACCATTCACATCACAGTAGATCCATTACAAATTTTATCTCTCTCTCTCTTTCTTACTATTGACTACAGGACACAAAGGGACTCTCAAAAAAATTTTATGAAGATAATCACAGCAGGTTAAAGTTTGGAGTGAGGGAGGGTGAATAAAATGTAGACAATATAAAGTCATAATTTTTTTTTCCTTTTTGTATTGTGCAAAAAATATCTTGGGTCACTCTCTCTCTTAATAGCATATCATTGTCCAGTACAGATATAATATTACAAAGGGATGTTGGAGTGTGACCTCATGGTCAAGAAAAAAAATGATCTCTGCATGACTTCTCTCATCATTTTATTATACTAAAATCATTTAACTTGAATGAGACTACTACTAACCTTCCTACGCTAATAAAATATTTGTAAAGGAAATATTGCAAATATTTTAATAAAAATTTCTTGTAAATTACTCAGACATTTTGTCTCGTGTCTGTACTTCCATTTGAGGAATACTACCTGTGTATAATTTCTTGTCTTTCTTTTTTTTCCTGTCATCTCCTAGAGACTAGAAAAGATTGATCTTGGTGTTTTTAAAAAAAACAAGTTGTAACAGATATATTTTATATAATTGAAAATGGTTATGAAACTAAAAATTGGAATACCACCAAAGAATATATATACATTGTACAACTTGTAGGTATAACAAACTCACCTGTAGTATTTTGTATTGTTCCCAAATTCCTTATTTATATCATGTCACGTACAACAATTCACATTGACTGAACTGACTGAACAATCAATAAATGCCAATTCAATCAACTCAAAATAATAAGGCTCCCTCGTCCATAACTTTAATGGAGCACACACACACACACACACAAAGAGAGAGAGAGTTTCAGGAGTAACTAGTAAAGCTACTGACGTTTTTAGTTTCGGTTGATTGACAGCAACACAAAAAAAACTAGTCACAAAAAAAAATCTTTGTTCTTTATAAACCACACACAAAAAAAAGTCGGGTGTGCTCACTGACTCAGAAAATTGCAATTGAAATTTGAATTTGAGGATGAGCAAAATTATTGGCCTCAACCACAAGACAAGACAAAAGTTAAATCAGAGAGAGAGAGACAAGAGGGAAGGTACCGACAAGGTACCCAAATGGACTTGGGCTATGGACTGAACAAATTTTGAGACTTGAACCATGGACGGTGGTTTTAAAAGGATGAAGGGAGTAAAAAAAATTGTTTTGTGGGTACACGAGGGAGAGAGAGAGAGAGAGAGAGGGGATGAAGTGTCTTGCATTTTTTCCTCATTCTCTCATCCACAATAAAAGGGCTGAGAGCTACTGAAGACTAGCCTACAAGTACCTCTTCTCTGTACATATATATATATATGCCTACATTGTACATGTATGGTAATTTTTTGACTAGTAAAAGTTCATCTTGGATACACTCAACAAATCTCAAATATAGAAGAATGCATCCAGTCTCCAGTAGAAAATCTATACATATAAATGTATTATTATAATGAACATAAAGGTAAAGCAAGGCATGAAAATTGGAGGTGGAACAAGTAAAATCTCATTGGAGTCATGCTTCCATCGCTCCATTGTATTTTAAAATCATCTCTCTATAGTTTCACCTTCTTTTTTTCTACTCCTCCAAAAGACTCTCTTTTAGTATTACATAAGTGTAAACTATGTAAATTTTTTAAAAGTGTTTAAAAATCTCTGGGTGATTTCCATCACAAGGACGATGCATATTACATACATAACACACATGCATTGAAATATATGACTCCACAAGAATGTTACAAGATTGCACTCCACTCTTTTTATGAGGAGAGGCAGGATGGTGTTAAAAATTTGTTAAGTCTTGAGTGTATGTATACAATACAATAAAAAGAGCTGGACAAAAGGTAGGGAGTAGGCTCCAAGTTTACATTTTCATGGAGGAGATGACTACTCACGACCTTGAGGATTCTTTTAGACCTTTAAACTCAATTGTGTGTACCTGCTATACAGACAGATCTCTGTACATATTATTTTTATCATTTAATACAGATTCTTCTTTGTAAAAATTCTATTCAACTTTTGTCAAATATTATTATAATTTTTTCTTCCCTTTAATTTCAACAATGTCTCCATTTATTCTTCTTTGACTTTGACTCACTCCCGCACCTTTCATCTTCATATTTTTTCCTTGACATTTAACTTGGATTGAATACCCGAGTTATAGAAAAGTATACCGATAAAAGGCCTTGGGCTCATTTTAACATCTCTTACGAGTATATACGATTACACAGGCGAGGAGTATTAAGAAGAGTGGGGATATATCTGTAATCTTTTTTTGGGATGCACTCATTCTACCTTGACAATATTATTATACATAATCTTTCATGCTCTATTACCTACTCTAATTCATACATGTTTAAATTTTATTATAAAATTAAAGGAAATTGTATAGTCTCTCTCTCTGTTATATAAATAAAGTGCACGACATGTGCAAAAACTGGTTCTCCCTCTTCCTCTATTTTCCCATTCACCAACTGATAATTGTAATTTTAACCTTTAGTTTTTTAACGTCAAACCTTTTACATCCCCAGAGAGAGAGAGAGAGAGAGAGAGGAAATAAACAGAGAGGCAGTTTGGAGAATCAATAGAAAAAAAGGTCGGCAAAAAATTCGCCAGTTAACACATTTTTTATTATATTGCCAATTTTCTCTTGCTACATTTATAAAATCTTACACATGTACATCCATACGTATGTAGGTAGTACCCCCACGTAAAAAAACTCCCTAGTATTACATTTCCTCTAAATCATTTAATATCTTTTTTGGTTTTAGTGAGTGACACATGGAAATAAAATACCCGGATCACACAAAAACCAACTCAGTTATCTTTCTTACCTGGTGGGTTTTTTTTGTGTACATAAAAAAAATTTCCAGTGTTTCTCATTATGATGTCAATCTCAATTTCTCAATAAGTTCTTTTTTCTTGTGTACATAAATATACGTACATAAGGTTTATAAGGTTAAAAAATATTTTAACATGATGAAATACTACCAGCTGTGAATTTTATTAAAAAAAGATTTTATAAAAATTAATTTAAAAAATAATTTCCAGCCTTTTAAACTAAACAACAAAATTAGGAAAAAGATTGGGGGGACAAGATCATGTTAGTTTTTTGTAATAAAAAAGACTGACATGTTCATGACAAGCATCAAGTTTGAGAAGAAAAAAAAGAACAAAATTCGAATAAGGATTTAGTAAATATTAGTAAACTACAGCCAAGCCATGTGGCTTTCTTGTACAGTAACACAGAAAACACTTGATGGATACAGTACAGTACAGGGGAAACTACATGAAGATTTTTTATTATAAGATGTAGAGACAATCTAAATGAGTTTTTGAATATGGAGAGATCCTCCACTTGAACACATTGTACAGATCCAAATTTTATCCTTTGGGGATAAATGAACCAGGAATTGTTTTTTTAGCGAGGCGGGTGGACGACCAAGCGTCGGCGGACATGATTCTCAAGTCCCAGCTTTTGAGACGAAAAAGAAGAAGAGCCAAAAGGAAATCCTCCTCAATTGTTTTTTTTGCATAATGTACAAAATGTAGAAAAAACAACAAGAATTTTGAGGCGTACAAAAAGTTTATCCTTAAAAAAATAGGTAGAAAAATAGTAAACATTTTGAAGACAAAGTCAAAGTCCAAAAAAAGATGGGCAAGATTGTATTGTATAATATGGCAATATATTTTGAATAGAATGTTACAAAAACAATTTTGATACAAGAACTCAAATTCAATGGGGATGATATAATGTCAACGTCATATCTACTCTAATGTAGTGTTATACCTATGAGAATCTGTTCTGTATCTATTCACTTGCACTTTTGACTCTTTTCCCCATTGGCTTTGACTACACCCAAAAAAAATAAAGGAAATGAACCCAACCCCTCCGAGTCTCTCAACTTGAGACTGACAAAATGGACTGGACAAAGAGATTGAAAAAAAAAGTATTTCATTAGGAAACATTTTTCTTTGCAACAAAATGAAGCCATCCAAGAGAAGATTCTCTCTGTCTCTACATTTATTATTATACAACCACAACCACAACAAGACACACATTCAAATTTATTACCCCTCCAGTCAACAAATTTATATCCATGCAATTAGCATCTCTCTCTCTCTCTTTTCTCTTTGCGGTTTTCCAACAAGTAAAAAAGCTTACAAAAAAAACATTGTACAATATCTCACATGGACTCTTCTTTTCCCAGCTTCAGCTTTGACTTTTAAGGATTGTAGATAATATTATCAGAAAAATGCCAATGTCATGATAGAAACATGCAAACATGCCAAAATTTTGTTATATATTGTACACTACAATTTGTATCTGTACAGAGAGAGAGAGAGAGAGAGAGAGAGGAGGGGTAAAAAAGATACGAGACTAGAGTCTAGAGTCGTTTTGATTTTAAAAGTTGATTATTTTTTTTATTCTACCCAGTTTGGAGAGACTACGCCTTAGTTTAATAGATTTATTGTAAATGCCATCTCAAATTACATCTTTCTCTTCACAATTTTATCTCACATTCCTTCCTCCAGCTCCAGCTCCATTGTGAACAACAGAGAGAGAGAGAGAGAGAGAGAAAATGTAATTTGGTATTACAGATTTTTTTGCATTAAATGAGGATGGTGTGCTGTATGATGTATGGAGAGTGTTAAATGTATAATTAATGTCTATTTAATTAACTTTCTCACCACACACACACTCACAAGTGTCTCAGTTTTTTCTAGAAATCATTTAACATGGCTGGAGCTTAATGCGGGGATCATTTGGTTTGTAATGACAAGACAATGAGACGTAACAAAATTGTTCGTCATTTTGTATGGCACAAGTTTTGGGGAATCAAGTTTCTCAAACTTGTTGGAAGAGCCTTCCAGTGTGGAGGTCATTGTTTAATGGGATTGAAATGGAGAAAGATGGGCTAAGTATATTAAACTAGCTCTCTTCCTCTTTTTCTATCTTTAATCGACTAATGGATCCCCCCATTTATCATCCAAGATTACCTACAGCGAAACCCCATCAATGGGACTACTAACCAGTGGATTGGTCTCTCCATTTACATGGAGAATTCTTTTTGAAGATGACGATGAGCCTGAGCCTTCTCTCTCTTTGTGGAGATGGAATACGAAAGATTCTTCAAGTGCCAATTCTTTGGCCATTTGCATTGGCGTTCTCTTTCATCTTTCCATCTTTTATGTTAATCATGGGTCTCTAGTCTCATGTCATCCATATTTATGTCTGCCGCAAACTTTTAACCATTTTTT
Organism: Arrhopalites spinosus; assembly: GCA_034700945.1. Lineage (NCBI taxonomy): Eukaryota > Metazoa > Arthropoda > Collembola > Symphypleona > Arrhopalitidae > Arrhopalites > Arrhopalites spinosus. The sequence goes on from JAQIVZ010000299.1 coordinate 14,117, forward strand.
TTTCTGGGAGAACTTTTTTTCTACTTACCGGCATCCGCTTCGGCATCGATAGAGAGTCTTTTGAGCATAAATTACGGGTAATTAATAAATAATTAAATATTTTAAGATTTATGATTAGCCTCTTTGCATCTCAGGGTTAAGGGTGAGAGGTCAGTTTAGTCGTAAAATTTTGTTTTTTGATAATGAAAAAAATGAAGATTTGTAAATTAAAAATAGTTGTTTTTATTAAGAAGTTTTTGTAGGGTAAAGGGTATAAAAAATAGGATTCTTTTTCTTTTCTTAAAAAAGAAGCATTTTTTTGTCTTTGTTTTGTAGTTTAGTTTATGATAACAATGGTGGAAAGGTACAGTCAGTTCTAGAATTATTTCTACTAGAAATAACATCAAGACTCTAGAGAATTATTTTAAGTATAAATATAAATATTTTATTGCGCGAGGTAGATCTTTTAATTTGACCTCAAAGGCCAATTTTAACCGTAGACTGCTACTGGTTTGTAACCACCATTTTTGTAGCCGCCATACCTACAGAAAATTGAGAATTTTATTTGGGAATTTTTAATTTATTTTATTTTAATTTTTTTAATTTTTACCAATCTGGAATTTGATCTTTGGGGAAGTGACGGAGGACTTGGGGTAGCCTAAAATAATTATTTTTAAATTAATAATTTGTTTTAAATTAAAAAAATTAGAAATGATTAAAACTTTTAATCATTTTTTATCTCATTATTTAATTACCATTTAGCTTTATTCGTCCCATAAATTTCTGTTTTCTCCAGAATTGCTCCAAAGACGGGACTATTTCATGAAAATTATTAATTAATTTACAGTTTAATTACAGTGGACTGGAAATTCAAATATTGAGCTATTTTTTCTTGTAAGTTAAATTTATTCTCACCGAACAATATTGACCAGATTTTCGGCGACGAAATTAGCTATTAATTTAAATTTGTCAAATTAATTTATGATTTATTAAACATTTAATTAATTCACTCCAACTTACCATTAACTACAATAGCTTTTCCTGTGTGCTCTGTCAAAAGTTTACGATATTGACGAGCAAGATTGAGAATGTAAGATGCAGCTGTCGAATTTAATTCAAAATTATTATTAGTTAATTAATTATAACTATTATTCAAAATTTCAAATTATGTCAGTCAACAGTTGCTTACTTGGAACAGAAGCTATTTGTGAAAGACTAAATTGGTCTAAATCAACGAGAAATACCTACAATAAATGAATTTAAAATTTAATTATGAGGAAAAATAATAATTAAATGAAATATTAATCAAAAGTTAAATTACAGCCTCATTGATGACATTGTCTGGAGTACTTTTAAGAGCACGGGACTTTGTAATTCGAACTCTGGATTGTTGAACATATTTGTCAAAATTTACAAACTCGTCTCCTCCAGCTTCAATTATTTTCCGTACATTCCATTTTCCTCTACAATCAAAAATAAACATTTAAAAAATGCCGGAAATATTTTAAAACAAAATTCAACATTTGACAAAATTAACTCACAATTCCGCTATCCAAATAGGTCTATCCTCTATTTATGGAATTAGTATCAACAGGGCCAAAAATCAAGTTGAGATTTTTAAATATACAAAATACACAAAAATAGTTAAATTTATTGAAAAAATTAATTAAAATAATTCTAAAAATCAACAAATTCCATTGGAGAGAACTCTCACTTTCATTCATTGAAAATAAAAAGACTTACCGTTGTCAAATCCACTGAGGTAATCTGTGTGAAAATAATTAACATTTTAATTACCCACAAACAACTAACACAGTATCTAATTATAACTGGTCAAATGATAAATTAGATTCTAATGATAATCACTGGTCAAATTGACTAAAGTAGAAACTTACATGGATAATTAAGACGAATATGTAAAGGTGCTTCCCATGCAAGGAGAGCAGTTTCTTCTTTATCTGTCTCAGACTCCTCTGCCTTTTCCCAATAACCCCCAATTCATATAATTAACTTTACAATTACCTAATTATTCTTATACCTAAAAAAATTTACTTACAGCTTCAGTGAAGTTGGCAAATTGTGGTAATAAATCTTTCTCAATCGCTTCAAAAACTGGTAATGTTCCTCCAGCCGGTTTTTCTGATTCAGTTTTATTTTCTTGTGCCCATGTTCCACAAAATAGAAGACAACAATACACAAAAAATGTTCTCATTTTGACAATTAAATAATTTAAACTGACAACACTACAAACTATAAATTTAAAACAAGAGAGAGAGAGAGAGGGAGATCTTTAGTTGAAAACAAAGGAGAGTCTCTTGTTGTTCCAATTTGAGGTGATGGTATTTAAAAGATTTTTTAAGTTAAAAAAAATTGGAGATGAATCAGTGGTGTTGAATGAGATAATATTTTTTACGTCAACTTTCTTTCAATCCTCATCAACAACTGTCTAATGGACTTTGGTTCACCAAACTCCTTTCTATTTCTATTTAACAATTACTAATTTTTTCGAGATCCACCTTCTCCCTTCTCCATCATCTTAAATCCCAACTAAATTATTTATTCTTATTCCCTTTCTCAAATTGTAAAACTTTTTCTAGAAAATTTTTAATTTATTTTTAAATATTGATTCCCAATTATAATTATCTCGATCAAGCTCCTCCACAAAATACTACATAATTAGTATTTTAATCTTGTTCAAACATTTCCGTCAAGCCATTTCATTTTGGACAAGAAAATTAGTCTTTGGCTTTTGATATCTTTCAAGGAAGAAGGAAATGATTGAAGAGAAGTTTTTTTTATTTATTTTGATTGACTTTGTCAGATAATGAGAGATCTCTCATTATCACACTTTTCATGTTGAAGAAAATAGACATAATATTCTTAATTGTGTTACAATTCATTTGAAAAGATTTAAAATGAGAAAAAAAAAGATTAATATAAAATAAATGATTAAAAGAAAATGGGGAGGAGAGAGGGGAATGAGATTTTGAGAATAATTGTTTTGAAAATGTTGTAATAAGTAACTGACCCTGAATTCTAAGAGTGAAACTTGTTTACCTGAACCAAATCCTCAATAATGGATTGACATAGTGAATGGATGGGACACACTCACTATCACATGACCACTGTCATTTTCACTCTTTTTTGGCAAACAAACTCTCCATTTCTTTTTTACTAGAATTGAGTGTACACAATTATGTATTTAATGAGTTTGGATGAACAACGAGTAAAAAAAAGATTACCTAATTAGTTAATTTTGTGCAATATGACCATCACCACAAACTAAAAATTCACGTGTATCGCTCTAACTTAGTCTCAATTTTATACGTGAAAGTTGAAATTTATTATCTCATTGTGTAATCCCATTTAGTCACTCACTCTTCAATCGTCTATGTGACCGCATAAAATTCTCGGCTATTTTTTTGTGTGGAATGACATTCATCATCTTTGCCCTTTTCATGTTCACTGAACATTATTCAGTTATTCCACATTTTTAATTATTTTTCAAAATTTTTACTTCAAAGTGAATGTGAGTTTGAGCCATAATTTAGTATAATTAGAGTTGGTTTTTAAAAAAATTTATTTTAATTTTATTTTGATCATAATAATTTCAAGAAATTAAAATTTCAATCTTTTGTTGTCATCTTTGTAAAGGAAAAGTTTTTTTTTGCAAGTTTCAACTTGGAAACCATTCCAAGATGCAATTAAGTGGGTCAAGATCATGGAGTCAGGGTATTTAAAAAATGCAAATGCAATTGCGTATTTACAGAATGAGGAAGAAGGACGCCAAAAAAAACTTTTTTCGGGGGGATGTTAACTCGAACCATATGCAAATTTTGGGAATCCATGTACATTCTTGTGTTAGTTTGTAGTTGACTCTGAAAATTTTGGCTGGGTGCCAAAATTACAGATTCTCCTTTTTTGAGTGAGAGGATGATGACCGTTTAAATATTTCTACAATTTTTTAAATTACTTAAAAACTATTTTATGTTCAATGTTATGACAGTTGTAAAATTCAGATATTTCAAATTGTATGTACAGATATAGTGGAATGTTTACAGGTAAACACAATTAAAAATGTTGAAAGGTACTTGTACACAACTTTAACCATCATCCTGCGCCGCCTTCCATCAACTCGACAAGTTAATTTAACTAACATTTATTTTTCTCCTTTGTTCACTTTGTTAAGAGTGTTTACAATTGAGAACACTGAGCGTCATGACTAAATCCTCTTTACAATTTACAGAAGATTGAAATGGATGAACGTAATATATAAAAATTTTTCTGGGGATAATTTCTGAAAAGGTCCTCCATTAAGAATAAATTGTCGTTAAATATTAGTGCTTTCGCAGCGAGCGATTCTTTTATGACCCCGACAAGTTAAATTACATTTTGCATTTGGGTTTAGCCATTTAATTGATTTAATAGAGGCAAAAGTAGCTAAAATTCAATGAAGAAACATAAAGCTACCGTAATAACTTAATTAAATCTCCCTGGGTTCTAAACAGTGATTTTTTCGTGGGTTTTGACTGCGGTTGTAATTATTACGGTATGTTGACCTCCAGAGATTGACTAAATTACAAATAAAAATTAGAACAGTGTTAATAGTCAAAAAATTTAGTGAAAATTGGATATAAATAAAAATAATGACAATTTACTAAATTGATGGAAAGTATATCCACCCTTTTTGGCATGATATTTAACAAGGTAAATTAAATGGAATTAAATGTTTTATGCGTCTCATCATTTTATTAAATTAAATTTTAATAATAAAAACCTTTTTATCCTCTGGTACCTTTTTTTAGTGAAAATGTGACTGATAGCGATACTTTAATGAACGGTTAATGAAGTTCAAGTACGTGAGTCTGGCTGTTTGCTCTAAAAAAGACTCTTAATCTTGATTTTATAGTTTGGAGTGAGGCTTTCCTATTTAAAAAGTAATAATAATTGTATTAATGACGCTTTGCTCCTCTTTTTCTGGTGTATTTAACTGGAAAGTTTTAGAGAGAGAGATTCATTATCCTCACCTTTTGTACCTGTACAGATACTTTACCTCTATAATACTTCTCGTTATCAGTGACGCAAAAAAAGTTTCACTTTTTTTAACTATCCCAACTAAAAAAAACTTTTATTTTTTATTCCCAAGTTCAATGTTTAATTAAACCTCATTCATTTTAATCACATTGTCACTTGAATAACAGGAAAAAAAATCATTTTGACTTTAGAATAACTGAAAAAAGATGAAAATGACAATAACATTTAATTTTACAAGTAAAGTGTCCGTACCGTCATAATAATTTAAAGTTTTCTACAATTAAAATTACTTTTTTTAAAATAAAATACGTCTTATAAATAGTCACAATTAAAAATTGCAGTAATTTCATAAAATTAAAATAAACTGTTGAAATTCTGTGATCAAATGTCTGAAAACTTTTTGCAAAAGAACCACATAAATTTTTATTTTTTGTCTGATAATGTAAATGATCTCTATTTAAAAACATAAAAAATTCAGATTAACACTAAAAAAAGAATTGAAAAAATTGAGATTGAAAATAGCCATTTATATTAAATTTATCTCAATTAAATGATCTACAACTTAACTTGTTTGTTTCACAACTATGAAAAGATATATAAAATTCCTAACATGAAATCTTTTATTTACATAACTAAAAAAAGTTCATCTTAATCTTAATCATGCATCAAGATTCTTTGCACAGCTTTAAATATCAAGTCCTTAAGATTGAGATTGTTAAAGTTAAAGTTTCGAAATCGTTTTGTGTACATACTAGTAAATATTACATTCTTGTTGAATTTTTTCATCTTGTTATTTTTGTAACAAAAATTTTTGAACAAAGAAAAATGGTCGAGCTTTTAACTCATCATCTTCTCTTTAAGATAAGCTATTTACTTGCCCCTTGTAAAAAAAACTAGCAGGGGATGGGAATCCAAAATTGGGAAGAGTGCCCACAAAAGAGGAAAATGAATTTGAACTAAATTTAGCCAAGCTTTAAATTGATCACTTGAAAATCTTGTTGTCAATTCTCATTAAAATCCTCTCTCCCATTTCTGTGTACTTATTACGATGAGAGAGAGAGAACGATGACTTTTTTTGATCAGTTTCACTTAAATTTATCATTAATCTGTACGGACTGTACATGTACAAGTGTACAAGTACAACACATGGAAAAAAATAGAATGGCCCATTATTTTCTCTTTTTTGTTGATGTCCAAAGAATTAATTAAAGATTCTTTACAAAAGAGGAGCCGAATTATTTTTTGTGGGGTTACAGATTTATCTCTACTCGTTCTATAATGACAAGAGTAAAGTTTCTGTAAATAAACCTTTTTTAGTTGTTAGTTCATCCTCCGTGTTTTACAACACGGAGGATGTGCACATTGAAATTTTTGGCCTTGAAATTTTGTGACACAGTCAGTCTCTGTCACTACGGATGTGCGTTCTCATACAAAATTCAACAACAACAAAAAAGAATGTGCATTTAATGCATTGTTAGCCATGGAATATTTTTTGAATTAAAATTTATTTAGAGAGGGACCTCTCAGAAGGAAGATCCCTAACCCATTTTTCAGGTGAATAACTATTGGAAAATATTTTTTTGTCATTGTCATGATCTAAAGGTCATTCCTACTTTTTTTTGTAAAAAATATATTACCTACTGTAATACAGATATGATGAAAGTTTAAAATGCATTTAAAAAATAAACTCCATTTACTTTTATCCAATGTAAAACTACAGGGGGTTCTGATTGTAATACTTAACTTTGTTTGATTGATTGACAATTTTAAAAGTGTGAATAAATGACCAGTCAACTGCTGTGAGTCCCTGTTGTGATTAGTGTAAAAATTGAAATGTAACTTTTAAAATCCTTTCTAATTTTTAAATGATCAATTTTTATTATAAATATTTGTACGGCTTTCATTAAATACTTTAATTATTGAGGTTATCTGTACTATCAAGACTTAACTTTTGTGATCTCTTTAAGTTGGACATGATTTTTGTGTCAATAACATTTAAATTAACTTTAATATTTGATAAACAGAGATTAAGATTATCAAATATTTGACTTTAAATGACTTGACTGTATGACGCCTCATTAATAAAACAATTTGTATAGTAAATACATTTGTATGACTCAGCCATTTTTAATTGGGGAACTTGAGTTGGAACTTTATTTTGTATTTTAGTTAAAAGATAATGTTTGGATATTAGCTTACTAAAAATGTTCCACGATTCAAGTATTAAGGTAATTAAATGGTACAATGTATTTTAATGATGAAATAGGAAATTCATCATGCAAATCATTTTCATATTTATTGTCCATCTTACTTTATCTTTTTATTTTTGAAGGCTACTTTTCTTTAACCATTTTAGGTTAGTCTAATCAAAGAGAGAGAGAGAGAGAGAGAGAGAGAAAAAAAGTAATTTGGACTAAATAAGAAATAATAATTGTTGGTTAAGTCTTCATTATTGTTGGTAGGACTATCCCATTCACAGTTTGGTTCAAGTCAATAGTCCCGTACTAGAAAACCAATAGGTTTTAATTACAGTGATTATCGAGAACCAAAAACCACGACTTTGGTTTCTTTCAAGAAAAAAAACTTCTTTCAAGTCACTACAAAATGCAGTATACACCAGAGATTACTATAAACGGTACTTTGTTGGCTTGTTGTTTCTTTTTTTACAATGAATAATTATCAAACACGACCATTTCAACTACAATTAACTAATATCCAATTGACAACCCTTAACTATATTTTTTACAAGAGAAAGTAAAGCCAGTGGGGATTTTAAGAGTTGAGGATTTTTATTTTGAGAAATTTTTCAGCATTCCCATTTTCCACTGTTCCATCTATTTTTAGTCGTGTCTGATCTGAACAAGGGAAAAATGTATTAGAGATTAAAATTAGCTAAAATAAATGTTGATTAGTTTGCAAAAAATTATTTATTTACATTTAATGTGTCATCACTATTTAATAATCACTCATTTATCAAGATTCCGCCCCACTGCCCCATTTTAGGAGGAAAAAACTAATTAAATATTCTAAACTCTTGTGTGCGGCTACCTGTTGGTTCAATGTGTGTAGTGTACACAATTTTTTGAATTAAATATTTTTTAAAAAACTTTAAAAAATAAGTTTCATCATTTTTTAATGTATCTCCGAAATCTTTAAGAATGGAATAGAACAGACGCGCAGATGAAAAGTAAAAGGACAAATTTGATGTGGAGAATTGAGGATTACATAACAAGAAAGATCAACTAATTAACTTGAGATTTAAATCTTTTAGTTGATTGTCCATTAATCAAATAATTGTGTACTCCCTTAAAATAAAGGGGAATAATATTTTAAAATATTTTTTTTAAAAAAGAATTAAATCTTTTTTGTGACTTGGTATGATTAGATTATACGGCTTGATGAACACTTGTTATAATTTTTAAACATATAATTTTACCTTCCATTATTTATGGTGTAGACTTGCATACTTTTGATTGGGCAGAGAGGTATCTCTCTAGTTCAGCCACCATAAACCGTAACAATTTAAATAAAAATAATAATCCTTAAATTAGGAATCTTTGTCGCTCTTTTAAAATCTTTAAAATAAAAAATCAACTGTCCTAATTTTAGTCTCTGATTAACTCTCAACCGTAAATTTAATGACAAAAAGAAAAGATGCCTTCAAAGTGTTTGAAAGTCAAAAAAACAAAAAAAAATCAAGAGTAAACTATTTATAGAAAGTTTTTAACGACAATTTTTTAACTCTCATCTCTCCAAAATTAATTACTTGTCTACCATTGAAAAAACGCCAAAAAAAACTTCTTTAGTATTTAATTTCCAATAACTTTAGTACCAGGCAGGTAGTCACTACCAGCATTTTAAATTAATTAAATAATCAATAAAAATATAATTTGTTTCAATTAAATTGGGAATTTAATTTAAACCAGAAATGTCTGATATTTAAAAAAATAATTGACAAGATTATTATTATAAAATTATTTCATCATAGCGATCAATCGTTCAAGCTCAAGTGACTGAAGAACGACGACAATGAGGCCTCGTCGCTTGGTTTGTTCCTACAGGTAAAAAATTTGGTGAGGTAGAAGTATGAACAGGTGGGGGAACATTTTTTGTTTGTACACAGAGAGACAGAAAGATCCCAACAATTGAACTTCTCCTTCAGTCCTCAACTAGCCTTTGTACCATCAACAATCGCCACGTTTTTCTACTCCCCCCTCCTCTTGGATTTATGCGTGTTTCAGTGTTTTGTGCATTTTTTTTGTGAAACTTGACACAAATTATTTTTGTTAATTCAATTAAATTGATAGTGAATTTTTTTTAAATTTTAATTGAGATCTAAGTGTCAATAAAAAGTGGAGTTTGGAATTTAAAAAAAAAAGATTTTGTGTGTGAAGGAATATTATTAAAAAAACAAAAAAAACTGTGGATTGTTAATTATTTTTAAAGGGAATTAAATCAAAGGAATAAAATTCTTGGATTTTAATCAAGTAAGAAAATATTTTATTAAAATTTAATTTTTTTTGAAACTGTAGAAAATAGTTGCTTTTTATTTTTTTTAATGGTAGCTGTAGCTCAAATATTTTTGTTGATAATCTTGAGCCTTACAAGGAGTTAAAAAATGTAGATTATTGAGATTTAAAAAATTGACATGCATATTTTTAGAGCCCATCTCATATTTGACAGTAAGCCATTTTTTCTGAATCCCTTTGGGTAATTCCCGTAAAATATAAACTAAAAAAATAAGAAAAAATTAAAAAATGGTCATGTTTCTCCATCTTAAAAGATGACACAATATTAATTTTACCCACCCCTCAGTCTTAGTTAGTGTCAGTGCTAAACTCATTTGAGAGGGATTTGAGGCTAAAGTTATACTTTTATAAGCTCAAAATGTTGGCCTCTTGTACAGATACGTCTACTACGTTTGTCAATATGAATGTTGACTTTAAATGTTTTCTTCTTTTTTTATCCAGAAAAGCTGTCAAGAATTGTTTTGACTCTAGTAAAAAAAATGGTTGTGTGCAGTTAGCTTAATTTTTTGTGAACTCATCTCATCTCTACATTTTTTGGTTGAAGTTGTCGTTGGTTAAAGATGTGTATTGTCTGTCTTTTGCCATGTCTCTGTGGTTTTTCGTTCCGGTTCTTGTTGATTTTCATGTAAAACAATTTCCTTATGTGGTCGGTTTCCTGGTTCCGTTACACTTGTTCCTTCTTTTCATCGTGTCTCTCCTCCTCCATTTCTTCAGGCCCTTCTCATCGTCAGTCTAGTCAGCCTTCTCCAAATAAAATTTGCATTGATTTTAAAATGTCATGCGAATATTCAAACTATCTATAGATACGAGTAAGACATTTGAATTGAACATTGTCTCCTAAAGTTAAAGACAAACTTTGAAAAAATTTCTTAGTTAAATCTTCTTTCTTGTCTGACTCACGAAAAGTCTTTAAAAAAATGACGAGGGGAGTAGGACTCGTCGTTTGTGTCGCTTGGCTACCTCACAAACTTTTTTTTTGTGTGGAGTCGTATTTTGGAGTCTCAACGTCAGAAGAATCCTCAGCATTTGTACATTTAAGTGACTTCCGTCTTGTCAAGACAATTGACAATGTGAGGAGGATGCGTTGATGCACGAGCTTCATCTTTCTTACCTGTATTCTGTACTGTATAGTCTCTCTGTCGGACCCGTTTTCAGGAATGAGCATCTTCATTTAATTTCATTACCTGCAAAAATCTTTTATAGAAAACTTCATCCACAAAGTCTCTCTCTCTCTCTCTTCCTCAAGGCAATACAGTTTCAAGTGTAGTCTTGTTCTTAACGAACTTTAAAGTTTAAAGTTTTGTCAACATTCAACATTATCTTTTTTTACTACAGAGAGAGAGAGAGAGGGCCATAATGAAGGTAATGCCTCAAAAAAAGTGAAGAGAGAGAGAGAGACCAAGTTGGAAAAATCTCTCTCTCAATTACCAGATCTCAATGTGTACAATGTACAAAAGTAGAGGGAAATAGAAATGTAAACTTCTGAAGAGAGAGAGAGAGAGAGATGAATTTAGTGTAATTGGAAGGCTTCTGTGGCAATGTAATATTTCTACATGTATATAATCACATGACATATATGGCAAGTAGTGGTAATAATTGGAAAAAATGAAAGAATCCAAATTTGTACCTTTGTAAAGTTTTTGTACTTTGTAATGACAATGGCCTGCAGGTAGTTCTCCCTTTTTTTGTCTTGTTGTTTATTGACATTATTACAGAATTTAACCATTTTCTCTTTATCTTTAGGCTAAACTAAACTAAACCAAAGGCCAGTCAGTTGGCCATTCATTTTATACCTACATCAAATTTTTAAGCATCTCAATTTAGAATTTTTACACACAATTTTCATTCTTCAATCTTCAATTTTGAAATCCCCATGTCCTACGATTAAATTCATTTTTCTCACTTTTTTTTAAATTAAAGAAATATTTTTCAATGGAATTCTTAAATGTTTTTGTATTTGAACTTTTTTGATGATTTTCAAGTAATGAGGATTGTCTTTATAGTTAAGTGGCTGACTTGTGTACTGGTACTGGATAAATTATTGGATGTGATGTGCATCTGTACAATGAGATGGTTTCAATTGTATTGTGCATCATCTGTACTTGAACAAAATTATCTTAGTTATTTCTTATTAGTTACACTCAAAATTTAATGGCAACCATCACAAAAATGAATGGCAAAAATACTATGTGAAAAATAAGTAAATGATTTTAGTTTCAACATAACAACATTTTTTTTAGTCTTGAAAGTTCTTTTTTTTAAAAAAAACTTTTTTGCCTTGAGCTTTGCTTTTCTTGGCTCTCAAGTCTGTTGACTTTTTGTTTCTCTTTTTTTTGTCATAAAAATGTGAGCTTCATATCTCTAGTACACTGAAGTGAGTTACTACTGTTTTTTTCAAAGTTTGTACAAAATGAGAATGAAAATTACTGGAATTAGGACTCTCTTCATAATTAACATTGAATTGCCTTAACTATTATTAACATTCTCCACAAGTTCATCTTTCTCTCTCTCTTTAATACTAGGGAAGAAGATTCAAAATTGCCAATTTTAATGTACAATGTAATTTAATTTAAGGGGTATCAAGCATTCAAAAAAATCCATATCATTTTCTTTTTCTATGACCTCCAGAAAATGATATTAAAATTATTTTGTAGCTTTACAAATCTACAGCAAAGAAAAAGAAAAATAGATAAAAGAAGGGGGGGGGGGGTAGAGAGTCATAAAAATAATTAAGGGTTTGTTGTCTCTTTTTTGGCGTTGTCTTGAATTCTCCATCTTAATCAGCCGCTTCTTCTTTTACAAGGCTAAATTAGGCAGTCTCTCTCTCTCCTTTTTTAGTTGAGTACTCACTCTAATACAAATCGCAATATCAATTGTCAATTTCTACCTAAAAAGAGCTTCCACACTGTACTTTTAATGTGTTACGTACATACTAATGTGCGTGTACACTTTTAGCTTAATTTTATTCCAATTTAAATTTTTCAACATGCAAAAAAAAGATGCTCTTTATTTTAATACATGCAAAAATATTCATGTTACAATACAGATAATACATCTCCATTACAAATATACCAGTTTTAACTTTAAAAAAATTGACTTTCCCTTTCTGGTTAAAATTGTCAAAAAAATAATAATCCAGTTATACATAAGGTTAATGTACATTTAGGAATAGCTGGTAGTTAAATTTAAATATTTTTTAAAAAAATGTGCATAAAAAAATAACCCATCATTTTCATTACGCTTCAATTCTCCTTGATCAAGTGAACATGATGGAGATATTATGGAGGAAATGACAAAAAGAAATGAATTATTCATTTGACAATATTTTTTTTGTACTTTCATTTTCCACATTATTTACTCTCATGTTTAAATACAATTTTTTACAATAAAAAAAATGGAGACTCAGCAACAGTTTTAGATAGGCACGACTTTTGTATCTGTAAAAAAATTCTTTTTTTGGGTAAAACTCTCACATTCTCATGTCTCTCTCTCTCTCTTTTAAAACGACCTTCCTGACACATTTAAAGTCCATAAATAGCATGCCTAAATAGTCTAATAAAATATAATTTATTTCTTCCATTTTCATCTCTACCGACGAAAACTGAATTTTTATAACTGAAAGTTACATTGAAAGGAAAATAAAAATAAGCTTACATAATTTCAATTCCACAACATAGATTTCTTTTTAAACCTTGAAAATCTTAATTTTTAATTTGTGCTGTACAATCCATATGTTGATAAATAGAATATTACAAGATTATTAATTACAAGTCAATTTAATAAAGAGAGGCTATTGTAACATTGTGTCTACTTGTATGGTCTGAGAAATTTTTGCATATAATTGACAAGGATAATTTTTTTTTTTGCAAACTCATTTTCATTTTGTACAGAGAGAGAGCCAATCAATCATTCTCTCATTGCCACTGTTGACTGTGTCTCATGTCGTCATTCTTTTGAACTGGCATGATAGAATTTTGAGCATTGAGCACAGCTTGAAAATAATGACGACTCCATCTCAATCTTTATGATGGTCAGCACTAGCAGAGAATAAGAGAGATTGAATTAGGAAATGATTCCCAATTTTTTATTTGCAATATTTTTTTATTTTATATCATACAGAGATACCTTACCTGGTACTATATTATTTTATACAGTTAAAAATTCTCTATATTAAATTACACCCATACAGTGTGTGTGTGTACCTCTATCAAAATTAAGTCAAAGAACTTGCATCCGACTCACACTCACCACCGTTGCCAATTTATTGATAAACCACAAACTTTAAATTAAATTAAATTGATTGATTTAAAGTCAAGATGCTTCATCGCCATTGAAGGCAATGTTTTCCAAGCTCGGACCACCTCTCTGGAGAATTTAGCTCTAGAGGCCTCGTACACTTGACCCACGAACAACGCTCCATTGAAGGAGTATCAGGGCAGTGGCTAAGGAGTTACCCCATCAAGTTGAGGACCTAGTACCGTACTTACACCGAGCCATACTAGGATTCACCGTGTGGTCACCCATCCAAGGGTATGGCCGATGCTTAACTTTCAGTGATCTTACGAGAACTGTCAAGACACAACCAGCCACGACGACTTTAAAATTTCTCTTCAATATTCAGACTTATTTAAATATGGTTTTTACAAAAAAAAAAGTTTTTGCATTATCCATGTATTTTCTTCAATTAGTACTAATTGTACAGATATTGGTAAAAAATAATGACGTAGGTGGAATTTGTATTAGTATTAGTGCAACATTTCTATTTGCAATAAGAAAAATTTTCATCATGTGAAGGGTACCTTCAAAAAAAATAGACTAAACTCTAACAATAGATGAAACATAAAAGGACAAATGTAAATACCTATATGTAATATATATAAAATAGATTTGATAATTAACCAACAAATTTTTTAACAATGATTCGTTTCATTAACAAAAGAAAAAGTCGATTGGAAAATGTATTTTTTATTTGGGTGTGTGTACAAGTCAAAGTGTGGGGGAAGGCGTCTCTTCAATATATTTTGACACTATGAAGAATCGTTTTTTATTCAACATTAAATGATTCTCGACTCAAATCTTATTTTTATAATGGTAATGGTGGTGGTGGTACATGTCGAAATATTTATAGAGAAATTAATGAGGCTTCAGTATAGTCTCTCTCTCTCTGTCTAGTACAAAAAAAATGTCATCCTCATCCTCCCTTTCTCATCTTCAATCGAATCCTCATCCCCCCTCTCCTCCTCTTTTGAATGGCACAAGAATTGAGTTCATTTCCATTCAAAAGTTCAATGGAGTAGAACTGATTGCAAGAGTCATATAAAAATTCGCCATGTAATTTGGATCATTTCACACACAGACAGAGATGATTATCTCTTGTTAATTTAATTCAAAAAGTTTTTTTTCGTATAGGAAACATTTTTATGTATTTATTGTCTCTTTCTCTGATGTAATCTCTCTCTACCTGTACAGTGTACAGGTACAATACTTGTAGAGAAAAAAAAAGTAAAAGTATTTTAGTTTGAGAATAAAAATTATTTGAGTGACGTAATGTTTATTAGTAGCAAAACCCCATAATTTGGAGTGACAGGTTAGAACAAGAAAATTGAATTTAATTTATTAAAGTAGATCACCAAAAAAAATATACCCTCTAATTTAACTAAAGTCATCATCTTGAACAAAATTGAAAATCAAATATTGTACACTTTGACTTGACTCAAAGAAGTAGGCTAAGGCTACTAAATTTACTGCATCTTTTTGGGTTTGGCAATGACAAGATTGAGGGGAGGAGGAGGAGGGGAGGGAGATGTTGGGGTTTTAACATTTTCACTGCCACGAGCGTTTAAAATTAGGCATTCTTTGTCAAAATACTCATGTAAACCAAGAGAGAGAGAGAACATTGGCGTACATATTGTAAGAGTACAGTCAATGTCTTGTGTATTTTTTCTTGATCATTTGACGTGGAAATGTTAATGTTCTCCATCCGTCCAGGAGATAATAATGAGAAATTCAGTTGGAGTAAAACTCCAATAAAAAAAAGTAAATTTCTCCTTGTTGAGTCCTGGAACTGCTAAAAGGTTAGAGCAAAAGCCAAGTTTGTATAATTTTTGTTTTGAATGAGAAAATGCATCTGTACAGATAGAGAGATGCATGCAAGAGCATAGAGGCTGTTTTTATCTTTAAACATAATCTGTACTCTATTGTCTCTTGTCATTACTTCTTCTTGTTTTTTCTTCTTCTTTGGACTCGAATTTCCTTGTTGGCACCACCACAAATTACTCTTTCAAAACAATCTCCGTCCCCATCTTTTTCCCATCTTTCTTACTGTATTTTAGTCTCTTGTTAAAATTACAACCAAATAAATCCTGAGGTGTATAAATATTAAATGGATTTTGACTAAATTACAAAACTTTTCTATTATTTTGTCAATACTTCATCATCATAAAATTCTAAAAATTTATTCTTCTGGATTTTTTAAAGTAAAAAACTTGTTTATAAAATTAATTAACTAACTATACACATTATATTTAAATAAAATATTAATGAAAGTAAAATAATTTTTAATATTGTTCATAATAATTATGAATCATATGATGATGACAACATTTAAAGGAGATAGTCAACTTAAGGGGGAGAATCCATACTTGGAAGGAATTACATAAATTGAAATGTTAAAGATATTTAACTAATGCATCAATGTCAAACAAGAAAACATGTTAAATTTAAAGTGTACACTGTACTTGTGTAGTTAACTTTATTTTTTGACAAGTCTTTAATTATTTTTACATATAAAATCCATTGTTGTTTTTTTTCCTACTACAGAAAAGATGGAGGAGGCCTTTTTTTATTACAGTTGCTCTATCTCTTTCTCTTTTTTTAACCCTCCTCCTCCAATACAGTTAAGATAATCCTTATAAGGAAAGTTAACAATAAAACTTGTTGAAAAATTATTTCTTGTTTTTTTATATTTAAAAGTGTAGGCCGTTCTTTTGATTTTAAATTGTGACAATAGACAACTTTATCAATAATTGAGTCATTTTTGAAAAAAAAAGAGTTTTCTTTTCATTTCATTTTAATTTGAGTATTTAAAGACAAATTACAAGAAGTAAAAAAATGGTTGAGAAAATATTCAAAGAATTTCATTCTCATGATGAACAAGACTTAAAAAATTACATTAATTATAATGGAAAATTCCATTTAAAATATTTTCAAGCTTCTGAGGAGGAGAACTTGTGGGGTTTAAAGGTTACCGTCCTTGTCAATTGTTTATGTAACAAAAAAATTAATTTTCCCTGTCTCGTCCACTCAACAGTTCACATTAGACTCTTGCAGCTTGGCATGGACTGGAATAATTTTTATCAGATGAGGATGATCGCCGTTCCCATAATTTGAATGTTTTTTTTTTCTTTTGTTTTTATTTCCCGTGGTAAATTTAATTTCTACACTCCCCCCGCCCCCATTTCATCAAAAAAAATAAAATATTCTCACAAATAACCAAATTGTTTGGACTTGAAATCCAGTTTTGAGCTTGCCTTCTTGATTTCTGCTTCCTTTTCAACTTTTGAAAAAAACAAGAATCAAAGGAGGAAGGGATTTTTTTAACAGGGAAAAATATATTTTATTGCATAATGTGAATTCCACGTTTCAGCCTTTTTCTGTCATAGTTTAATATACATGTACATGCATGGAGTGTACATTGTTCATGTCTCTTGTGTAATTTTACAATAAAGTTTAAAAGGTGGCCAGTTAATGGGAATTTTTTTTATTTGAGTGTGTCGTGTGTAGTAGTTGTGTTATTTGTAACGTGTTGTTACAAAAGAATTTTGTCTTGAAAAGGAGTTTTAAAAAAGAGTGTTGTCTTTAGGATAAAAAAGAGTACGGAAAATAAATGGTTAGATAAGACAGATGTAGAGGAAGGGAATCACGGTTCGTTGCCGACTCGGTCATTGACTAAAAAATACACCTCACCTTCTTCCATCTTTTTTTTCTTCTTCTCCTTCTCGTGTGTATCTCTAACTCTTATCCTGTATTAGGTTTGTCTTTCAAATTTTTATATGGCAAAAAAAATAAATAAAGAAATTGAATCATGGAAATGATGAAAGTTTAAAGTTTAAACTCGACAAAAAATAATGCTTCCTTTTTCTCATTAATTTTTTTCCCCTCTCTCCAACTTGTTTCAATGTATTAAATTGTTTCATTTCTTGTCCTGTACATTTTAGCTGGTGTAGAGAAAATCAACTTTTATTTTTGTCATGTTTTCTCAGTTCCATTTTTGCACCCCCCCTCATCCCCCTCCCTCCCCTCCTTTTACCTTCTCCGTCTGTCACTTTTTGACTCTACATTTCCTTTCATTTGTAAAGGGACACGCCATACAGATATGACTGGGAGAATTTTTATTTTTTAAATAAAATTCTCATGAATTCATTGACTTTAATTTAATTTCAATTTGCTAAAATTCTCTCTTGACAATCCTACCGCTAAGGGCTACGCTTACGTGTCTGTGTGTATTGCAAAAAAAATTTGGATTGCAAAATTTTTGCCTTTTTGCATCACTGTCGTCTGTCTTGACTTCTTGAGAAAATGACTAGTGTCAAAAAACTTTTTTTAATTTTTTTATGCCCCTGCAGGCCACCATTTTTACAAGAGTTGTACGAGTACACTCAAGTGACTGGCATTTTGAGTGTGAGATGAGAGGTGTCACGTCATTTTTGAAAAAAAAGAGTGTGGAAATTTGTAAAAGGGAAGCCATTTTTTATAATTTCGCACAGAAAACAGACAGACATTAGTACAAATACAGGTAGAGATAGTGTACGTGCTGACGAACGTAAATATTAAATTTAAAGCATGAAAATTAAATTATTTAAGGCACACCTTTCACATCAAGAGAGAGAGAGAGAGACTTTTAGATATAAAGGAAATTATTTGGAAGAAGATGAATATTGTACCAAGGATTTAACGCATTTTGTGTTAAAGAATTTTAACAATAGAATATTATTGCAAAATCAGACAGGTAGCTATACTACCTACGAGTACTACATGTGTAATATTAAATGAACGATATGGTTCTATAATCACGAATTTATTTAACGTCTTTTAGTGTCAAGACAAATATAGACATGGTGTATCTGTACTCGTACACTCTCCAATGTACTACAAGGAGCTACCGTTTCAAGTGACGTTAAAAAAAGAGAGACATGAATTTTTTACATATCTTGATTATTTTCATGCATAATATCAAATATTCTCCTTTTTATTTCTAAATACTTGTCATTGTGTACTCTCTACTATACGCCTACTAGCCC
This sequence comes from Arrhopalites spinosus, assembly GCA_034700945.1. NCBI lineage: Eukaryota > Metazoa > Arthropoda > Collembola > Symphypleona > Arrhopalitidae > Arrhopalites > Arrhopalites spinosus. The sequence continues at coordinate 32,958 of JAQIVZ010000299.1, forward strand.
AAGTCTTGATGTCTGTACCTAAGCCTATCAAATTGATGAGTTTTTTGTTAAAATTGTATATAAGAGTGTACAATTTTGGTGAGATGCAACTTTGTATAGTTTTTAGACCATCAATTTTTAACCACGTTCACGACTCTAACACACAACTCCGTCTCGTACACATGAAGCACAAGTTAAAGTGTATACAATTAAGTGAACGGGAACATTATTTTTTTTGTCAATGGGACAGTCTTCAAGAAGAGAGAGAGAGAGAGGCGTAGGTACATAAAAATAACAACAAAGTACATATTCCCAACTCCTGCCTTAGTTTTTGATTCTTGGAATTGTCAGGAGAGAGGACCAAACCCAAAAATAAAAAAAACTCAATAGAAATTACATGCTCCTTTATTATACTTTTCACTACTAGTTTGTTATGTGTGTGTGTGTGTCTACAATAAAAAAAGATGGCTTTACTTGCCTGCATTGTGTCTGAGAGAGAGACACGCAAAGAGAGGAAACTGCGTGCTAGAAAAATGTGACAATCATCAAAATTATGGGAGAATATTATTTTTTATAAGGTGGACTTGATTATTGATGAGAGCCTACTACCACCTACTACATTTAACAATACCAAAAATCTATTTTTTTGAGGCCTCTTTTAATTGACATTTTAGACAATTAACAAAAAGATCCATTGTCTTTTTCAATTCTTTTTTGACTCCCCCCTTCTCTGATTGTACAGATACTTGTCTCGAGTTTATAATTAGTTTATTAAACTATACATCCTTTTTTTATTTTACGTGAGACTGAGGCTAGTTTTAGGACAGTCGTGAAGGGAAGATTTTGGTTCTAACTTTAGAAACTTTAAAAAGTTGAAATGGTAGTGATGATATTACTGTAAATTATTTTAGTTGAGTTCGAAAGAGATGGGAGGCATGAGCTTGAGAGAGATTGAAATTTGCCTTTTTGGATGTCTTGATATAAAAAATGAAGGGAATTATTTTCATTTCGTGAGGCTACAGCATATTTTCCATGTTACATCACATTGGGGAGGGGGAGAGGGTATTGATGGGATAATATTAAATTTAAAATCAGGCTGACGATGTGAGTTGCCAGAGCACGTACAAATATTTTGTACTCTTCGTTGTACAAGGGAAGACGGAGCTTAATTATTATGACGAGGCATGACACAATTGAAAAAAAACTCATCTTGCATTTAAACAGTCTTGGATGCAAATTCGAACAAGTCTTTGGTAACGTTATTTAATATTTTATGAATTATTTTCTCAAGTCAAACAGCTTCTACTAGTTAAATTACAAATCAATAGGGTCATCCATATTAAAATAATCCATAGACTCTGCTCCTCAAATTGTATTCTATGAATGCTAATTTATTTTTTAAATAAAAAGTTCAAAAGTTTATAATAATAAAAATTATTTTTTTCTTTATAGATTAATTCCTTGGATTTTTTGGAAATTTGGAGAACCGTTTTGTCTCAAAAGGTAAAATTTTAAATTCTGATTCTCAATAAAAATTTAAATGTTCATAGAAATTCAAAATCGAGTGACCATGTCTCATGTGTAAAATTGGAGAAAGGCTTTTTTTAACGTGACTTAAATTGTTAAGTTGTTACTTGTACACTTTTTAAAAAAATCTCTTTTTTTCAGTTACAAGAATAGACTCAATTTAAAAATGTGAGATTACACAGTTTTAACGTTAAATTAAACCCGAGTCGTGCATCAAGTTTTAAAATGATAAAAACATTCTTTTAGAGAGAAAAAAATCATGTCCCAATATCCCAAACTGAAAAATGTTACAAAATATTTATCTCCTAACATCCAACAACACTTTTTTTGCATTTACATGGAAGCATGATTCGGAGAAATTGTAGAGACACACAAAAAAACAATTTTGCTCGTCACTCCTCGCTCTTTTCTTCGGTCTTGGAGCGTCCCTTTAATGAAAAAATCTTGTCTTGCTTTTTTACACATAAAAATCAGTTTAAGAATTAACAGTTGTTGTCAGAGACATAATTTAGTCATAATTTAATTGCAAGAAGAAAAAATTTAAAAATTTGTCATCAAAACATTAGAATAAATTGTACAGCTTAGACTTAGTGGCTTGTAATTTACACGAGATTTTTTTTTGACTAGCTCATCATTTTGTAGAGTAGACAAAAAGGAGAAAAAAATGTCTATTTCTAGCTTCAAAACAAGCCATTATCATTCATCCTTTCTCTCTAAACTTTTTTTCATGTTTTGCAACTTGAAAAGTCTGCACATGAAAATTTATAAAAATGTGCATGTAAACTGTTTTTCTCAAAAAAAAATTAAAAAAAATTCAAAAGAAGAATTCTATAGAGGAAAATGTCAAAATATGTGTAAGTTGTGGGTATGGGAGTAAAATTAGTGGAGAAAATATATGGAGACTAGTGTCATGTTTACATTTGTGTTTTTCGAACCCCCCATTTCTTGGTAGAGAACTACAGAGCCGTATCTGTAGTGAGATGGAGGATACCTCAAAATTCTTGAGATATTTCCAATTTAAGACTCACTTGTTTTTTCCCCTCCATTATATCACCAACTTAACTATTGACTTGTTTGCTCTGTCAGCTTGTTTTCTCTTCTTTTTTTCATCTCTCTCTCTCTCTCAACATGAAGATGAAGAAAAAAAACCATTGAGGGAATTCTGTGAGACATTTGGCATTGGTTGTCGACTGTCGTTGTACAAAAAGTACAGCGAATGCAATTCAATCTTCATGTTAATGCAACGTAGTGTAGATAGGGTTGCATAATTTCCCATTAAATTAAAAAAACATGAGATAGAATCCCATTGGCTGATACCCATAAATTCTCTCTCTCTCTTTCTCTTTGACTACATGGAGAAAATAATTTTGGCTAGAGTTTCCCATTTAAAAAAGAATATTCATGGATATTAATGCAACAAATTCAGGAGGACTGATGCGAGTGCTTTAGTTGAGTTAACAAGATGGAAAATTTGCACACAAAAAAAGAGACTTATTCACTTAAATATTGTAGGGGAGTGAGTAGTACTACAGTTTATAGTAAAGTCTGTCTGTTACAAGAGAAGGGAGTTTGGAATTGAAATGTTTTAAATGACGATCATTTGTCCCTGTCTCCCTCACGTAAATATTGAAAAAGTATATGGAAGATGAGAGCATCTTTTTAAAAATACATGGATACAGATTGTGAGCACATGGCAATCTTTTTTTTATATATTGAAATTTGAAATATTATAATTATCAACCATCAACTTTTTCTCTGTCTAAAATTCTAGAATAAACTTAGTCTCTTTTTTTATAAATGTCATTTATTTTGTCACAATTTAATTATCCACGTGGTAGTGACCCATTAGCAAATATTTGATATATGATTTATCATACATCTTTTACAATATCCGTATTATCTTCTATCTTCACAAAATAGATTTTTAATTTAATCTCGCCTTCAAAGTGTGAAAATTGTGAATTAAGAAAATAAAGGGATTTTTTTAGTGACTAAATAAATTGACTTGGAGAGTGAAAAATTCCAATTTTAGAACGTGTCTTTTTTGTCAAAACAATTGTATGTCGTCTCCTCATCATGTCATACCTCTCTCTCTCTCTCTAGAGATTCAAATTGATAAAATAATTACAACTTTTAGGGAGATTAGTAAATTCCTCATTGAATTTAGTAAAATTTTAACGTTAAAGAGGCGTCAAGGAATCTCCTTGATTTTTGTCTATTTTTTGAGTCAAAGGAGAGAGAGAGAGACTCGATGGTGTGAGCATTGGTGTCATCGTATCCTTCCATTTGGAAAAGTAGGCAGTTTATCTTATTGATATTGAGGTAACGAAATATAATTTTAGGCGTTTGGCATTTCTCTTACTCTTCGTCTTTTCAAAGAATATTTTTTGGGGTCTCAGTCACACTCCTCTGAGTGTGCTCTGCTTCCATAAGACACACAAACTACAAGGAGAGTCAGATGCAGTCAAATCTGTCAGGCTTATGGATTATACAATTTAAATTGGCAATCCTTCCTCTCTATATTTTTGCATCCCCCCATTTTTTTGAACCAATGGCAATATCCCTGTCTCTATTAGAACACGTGCAAGGAATTCGAATGTAGAGAGAGAGAGAGACACACACAATGTAATTTTTAATTGACATGAGTATTAAGCGGAGGAAATCCTTCTCCATATTTAAAATCATTGTGAACATAAGCCAGGAAATGTATATATCACATTTATTTTACACACACACAAAAAAAAATAATTGAATTGGCTTCTGGGGATGCCCTTACTAGACTCATCGTCAGTTTTTTAAATGCAAAAAAAAACATTTAATTTCCATTTCAGTTTTTAAATACAAAGAGAATTTTAACTTTTGACAAAATTATTAGAGTTATTTTCATTTCCCTGTTTGGACAATTATTTTCTATTTTAATTTTGTTTTGACAGTCAACAAAAATAATTAAAATTAAAGTGCTTGCCTCATACTGTCTACAGAGACTAGTGATACTGATACAATAAATAAATTGGGTCAGGATTTAATACGGAAATTTGACAGGGGGCTTGTCTTTTTGATGTACAGTTTACACAGAGACACATTTGAAAATAATTATTAACTAGTTTTACAGTTAAAAGTAATTAACTGGAACGATATTGTCTTGAAAATTTGACATTTGACAAGTTATAACTAACTGTTTTTTAATCATTAAACTAAACAAATGAAAATATCCCTGTCCTTTTGTTACAGTTGTTGATATTGATTAAAAACTAAAGCTCTGTTTTTTTCATTTATATTTAACTTGATTGTTAATGGTAGAACGGTACATTTAACAAAAAATATTAGTGTAATATTGTAAAAAAAATGAAATGATTTAATCAACATTTCTACAAAACATAGCCTTTAACATTCATAAATAGCAATTAAAAAGTTGACGATGCATTAAGAATAAAAAATAAACTTCAAACTTCCTTCATTGAGAAACTAACTCACGTCCAACTCATTTAAAGAAATTAAATAATAGTGACACTAGAAGTTAGACACTATTAGAAAAAAAAACAATTTTTAAAGAATGTCGTGTCAAAATAATAGTTAGTTTAATGTCTAATGTAAACTAGTGATGTTGTTAAAATTTTAAACATGAGCGAAAGTCATGAACTCTTATTGTGTGTCAATTTAAATTTTAAATTATTGTATGCTTAAAATAATCTGTACAATTTACAATTTACTATTTTAAATGTGAGTGAGAGAGACTCAATGAAAAACAATTTTTTTCAAAATCTCCAACCGAGTTACTACACAATTGACATTCACTGGGACTGGGATACAAAATAGGAAGCAGAAAAATGGCAAGAGGTGACTTGAAGACACGTTTATGTTTTTTATATGTGCGTTGAATTTATTATTTTTTAAAGTGTCAAGTCATTGCATTACCACTACAGAATCTGTAGTACAGATACACAAAAATAAAATGTACAAAATAACAGAGATAGTACGTAGTGCATGAAGCCGACTCTGAACAAAAATCCATTATTTGCATGTACACAGATTAAAATTTTAGTCAATAAGAAAGAAAGAGAGAGAGAGAGAATGAACTTGTATAAAGTGTTACCTGTATGACAATTGTACAGATTAAGATATATCAAGATAAGCTTTTCTGGCCAAGGTAAAAGGTAAAGAAGAGAAGGTGACGGAGTTGTGAGTACAACGGGACTCTTTTCTTCATTTTATCATTTTTTTCTTTCTTCTTCTTTCAAATTCTTATCATGCACATAAACATGATCCTCTGCTTTGAAAAGATGCACAAATTTTCTTAAAAAACTTCTACGGTCAGACTCTCTTAAAGATGATGATGAAGATGATGATCATGTTCATAGAATTGTCCAACCTGTAATTTGTTTTCTTCTAGTGTCTCTGTATATTTTAGAATAACTTAAACATCATACTTTGACCTAGTGTCTCTGTGAACTCTTGTTAAAGAGATTAAAGTGTAGAAAAGTAAAATAAGTAAAATAAAATAACTGTACTAGGTGGGAATTATATATATTCTTCTCCTTTTTTTGTTGTTAACTATTGTATTTAAAACCAATAATCATTATTAATTATTAAAAAATCTAGGACAGTATTATAGTAGTGCTTAATATTACTAAGATTATTCAGTCTTGTCAATTATATATTATTGTACATATATATATATATTTACTTAATTACTATTTCCGCTGTCGACCTTCCTTTCAAAAAACATTGGCAGACTACTTACTTACTTATATAATGTTTAATTATAGTGTTAAGAATAAAACAAAGAGAATTGAATGACCATTTAAATTTTTTTTTAATTACAATTCTCAAAATATTACTCTCTAGCTATCCATCAACTAAATTAAAAACTAAAGGCAATTGATTAAATGAACCTTGAGACCACAGAAAGAGAGAGAGAGAGAGAGTTAATGTCTAAATATAAATTTAACTTTAACAATATTAAAACATTTTCTTATTCTTGTCATTAGAAGGCAAGAACATGTTTAAAAATATTTCAAAAAGTGTTTTAATAGCCTTGTCAATTACACGTTTAGAGAAAAAAAGAGTTTAAAGTCATAAAGAATATTTTATGCATCTCGTACAGCACTACAGATACAACAGGATGTGATGTAAGAAGACAAGTTAAATAGTAAAAGTATATTTTTTTTATTTTAAAAAAATAACAAGTTTTATTTTAAAGTTTCAAGAATAATTGGGACAGGGATAAAGCCAAAAGTTATATAATACAACTCTTGTAATTGTTTTTCACACAAAAAACAATTTGGCAATATGTACACATCATAACACACACACAGATCTGCAATCTTTTTGTTCAAATACATATTCATCCGGTCAAAATTGAAGTGTATGAAGTGACCTTGTCACGTCATGTGTTGGAATAGTCAAAAATATTTAAAAATATAATATTACCTAGAGGTAGGTCTCATATATGCATGGAATGTTCTCTCATTGGACTCTTCTCACTCACCTGTGAGAAGAGCAAAAGTCTACTAAATAAAGAAAAATATTATTGTAGGTGTAATTTGTTAGTTAAAAAAAAGATGCACATAATTTTGCACTCAGAGACAGGTGCTGGTGCTTACCGATGCGGACGGGTGAGTTGGATGATGACAGTTTATTTTAGTTGGCTTTGATCCTTTTTTTTCTCTTGTCGACTCAATAAGATAACACAAGAGCTTAACTATCTGTAATATAGTCTGCCAAATAGTAATTAATTAATGGTTCATGAATTTTAAATAATTTAAAACTCCCTCTCTCTCTGCCAAGTGTCTACAGACTATAAAACAAACTACAATTAAAATCTCAACTTTCTTTAAAATGAAGTTTATGATGAATTTATTTGTTGTAATGGAATAAAATTAGGGCTGTGGTTTTTTACCCAAATAAATTTTTTTACACGGAGACCATATGCCATGGGGTGAATTAAAGGCCACAATTGAATTGTTGACTGTAAGACAAAACTAACAGTTATCTCCCTTCTCATGTGACCGGACAATCAGGATTTTTGTGCATCAAATGCAAATATTTTCTGCACATTCAGGTTTCGTCTCAACAGTGAAACAGTAAATATCTGTACATATACTACGAGTACAACAAGAGTAAAATAAACAAAAATGGTTTTTTTTGAAAATTAAACTTTCCATTGGAATTTTTGGTTATTGTCTCTCTGTGGTTTTTGGCAAAAAAAAAGAAGAAGAGAAAGAATTTGTGAGATCCATTTCAATAAATTTTTTCAGTAAATATTTGAACAACATTTGGACACGGCCACTAGGACGTGAGCCTTTATGTCTATTTTGTGAGACTGACAAACTTAAGACTAATAAATTTTTTTAGGACGTCTCTCTCTGTGTGTGTGGTGATAAGAAAGAAAATAAAAATTTATTTGAAATTGAGCAGATGCACAAAAATTCAGTTTATTCCTCTTCTTTTTTTTGAGGTCATCCATGCTCATGGTTTATGTACATGTCTTTTAGTACTACAAAACTAAATAAGAGCTTAGGGCTAAATAAACTGACATGTGTCTTTCCTTATAGGTAAAATTGTGGAGAGATGTAATAAGTAAAGATATTTACCGTTTCATATAATTGCTAGGACCACTCTTATGTTACAAGCCCCACGAGTCATTTTCTTTTACTTGTACACACACACACACTCCCATTAGGAATTTTTACAGTGTACACAAGGAAGATTTTCTTGTACTCAATTTTCTTTTGGGTGAGGATTGAAGGATTGAGGAGATTCTCAACAAGTTGGCACTTTGTTTTTTTTTATAATATTATATTATAGACAATATAATCCATTCAAGGAATTTATATAAACTTTTTCAATCGTGTGGGCTCTGGGAAATCCGAGATCTCATTCGTCTCTTCTTTTGTCTCTCTCTCTCAACGCCCACAATTAAAAAATAAAAACTATTTTCAATCATTCCCAACATAAAAAAAAGAAATGAGAACAATTTTGTATTGAAAGATTTAACCCCCATAATTATCAAAAAAAAATCCTTACAATTTTTTTTCAAAAGACAAACAAACATTTTTTTTAGACAAAAGAAACTCCAATTTAACATTTTTTTAACAAAGTCAATAGACACAAATTCAGGCAATACAAATGTACAAAGAAAACACAGATATTTAGAAGATTGAGTTGTCAGTTGGAACAATTTCTTCTCGAATTCTTTGTTATGGTTTTACAATTTGAGAATTACTGATCAACTTTTAGAGATAAGAGTCAGAGCTAGAGATGCGTTTGCATTTGGATTGCATAAAACTGATTTTTTTGAATAAAATGGCATATGGTCTGAGTAATTTAAAATGTGTAAATTAAAGTGATAAATCATGGAGGCGTTCTTGAGAGAGAGAAAATTTCAAAGGAGAAAAAAAATAAAGAAGAGATTTATGAATATTAAACGTAGATTATGAATCTTGACTCGTTTAACTACAACTAAGGAACTAAGGGTAATAATAAAAAAAGTTGATCTCTCTATCTCTTTTATAAAAAAGGAGTAAAGTTGCGGAACATGAAAAGTTGGAGGTTCCTTTGCCATGTCCATGTCAAAATTGCCTGGATTCTTCAAGAGAGAGAGTCAATTTTCTTGAGGAACACATGAGCATTGTTTGTATCCTATGAGCATTTCAACCTTAACCTAATCTCCTTGTGTGTACATTTTTTAAATCTGTACAGAGAGACAGAGGATGGTACGAAAGTATGAGAATTGTGCATTGTTTTTATGAGAGCAGTTTGAGTCTGCCCTTGACTCATGAAACAATTTAAATATTTATACCATCCATCTTGTTCACATTCAAAGGGGGAAATGAGGAGTCATTCCATTTTTTCTCTCTCTCTTAAACATTTTGAGGTTTAATGTTCCATGATGGAGGAAGCGTGTGGTATATTCTGTTGCATGTTGTTCATAATAAAAAAAACAAGTGTGTAGAAGTTTGACTTGGGGAGGAGGATTATGTAGAATAAAGTATCTGTGAAATTCTAAATGTCTTAAATGCTATTAAATGTTAAATGTATAAAATGTTATGTGTCAAAATCAACTCTCTCATCCAGCACGGCATCCTCCTCCTTCTCAAAAAATTGCTCTAGAGGCTACATCATTTACATTTTTTCTTTACTCGACTTTTTTTTTTTCTCTCTCTCTCTCTCTTTAGTCTAAAATGTTAATTCTTTATCTAGTTTGTTATTTTTTTTATGACAACAAGATTTAATGTACATTTAAATTTATTTTGAAAATGTTTAGAGGGCAAAAAGTGTAATAAATATAATTTTAAAATGTTAATTTAAGTTAAAAATTTTAAATCTCTTCCTCCTCTCTAGTATTTGTGCAGTGTATAAAATAATTTGTATTTTTCAAGTCCTCTTTTTAAAAAAATAATATTTAAAAATTAATTCTTATGTAGTTTAATTTGTAATATTTAAAAAAGATTAATTATTAATAATTTATTATTATTACTAACTCGAACTTTAGTATCTGTACAAGAGAAACTTTTTTATTAATTCCTTGTGGCAAAATATTTTGAAAATATTTTACACGACAATTCTTGTAGGTACAATTTAATTTATATATAAAAAATAAATTTTGGGGTTAAAAGGTCTTGACAATTTTTTGGTGTGGTTTAATTTTTCTAAATCTCATTTTATTTCCGTTAAAAAATCAAAGAGGAGATATATCACAAAATACAATTTACAATTTGATGGAGGAAGAGAGAGAGAGAGAGAGACTCATCCACATTTTTTGATTGTCTTGGTCTTTCATGATGATGAAGTGGTCCATTGTTTAAAAACAAGAAAATGTTTTTTTACTATAGCCAAGAACAAGGCGTAGAATATTCTCTCCTACAAAACATTTTTTTAAGTGGGATCAACACCAAAAACGTGACCTTTGTATTGCAGTCTACGATTACACTAATTTCTCTTCCCAACAAAAAGAAACCACATGCTCATCTTCTCTTCATATGTTTGACCATTAGAGAGAGAGAGAAAAACCCCCATCAAAAAATGTCTCATTTCATTAAATCTACAAGTTAATTGTTAGTTAAGTGAAATATATCAAAAAATTGTCAATTGTCCAATCTTAAAAAGTACAATAAAAAAAGGTAAAATATTTAAAGTATAGCTGTAAAAAGTAGAGAAAATATTTATGACAATTAATTTCCATAATCTTTTTTAAATGTAAAAGATGGAATAGAGAGATTAGGGGGAGGGGGAGGGGAACCAGTTTAATTTTTCATGCTCATGACACTCTACTAAAAATTTGTATGGGGATGATCAATAGCCCACATGTATAATTTTCCATAAAACCCCATCCCTCAAAAAGTCAAGACACCAACGCCAACGTGAATGTCAACTTAAAGAGCCAAATTGTGAGGTGTAAAAGTGGGTGTACAATTAGTTTAATTATTGCAAATTATGTCAAAGTAATATTATATAGAAAATGTATTTTTTTCATACATTTAAGTTTGTGTATTATTCACATATTTAAACTTTACATAAAAAATGTATAGTGATGATTATCGTGAGGATGATAATATGTTGTTGGATACACGCAAATTAATGGCATCATAATTATTATTATCTCTCTCTCTCTCTAATTTGTAGGTTAATTCACAAAGGAAATATTAAATCTGTCGAGAATTTAATTATCCAAAAAGGAATTCTCTTTTTATTTTAACGGCTACGAATATTTAATACCATTAAGTATCATCCTTTTACAACGACAACGACACCTCAAAAATTTCTCCAACTAATTTCTATTGTTGCTTTCTAACTTGAGTCTTGTTTTTGAGAGAGAATCAACTAAATTATTTAAATGAGGAATTATATGCAAAATTCTCCCCATTTAACTTGTATTTTGTCATAGTGTGTCTATGTCCTACAATTAAATTTATCTCCTCCCATTTTTTTCTTGTGTACAAATGAAACATGATACAAATTCTGTCTCGTGAACTAACTACCAATAAATTTTAAAATTTATTTATTAACTATAGGTTTTATATGACAATTTAAATTGAATTTTTTTGAGACTTTATTATTTATTTTAGTTTAGTATGAATTTTAAATAATTGGTTTTACCTTGATGAATCAAGGGTAAAATAAAATAATTATTATTGTAATTGGGTACAATACATAATTTAATATAGGTCATTTTATTTAAAAGTACAATCAAGTATTTGTATTAAAAAAGTATGGCGTCATTTCCTCCAAAAATACTGCATCTCTCTCTCTCTCTTTCATTGTCTATTGTTATTTTGGCCCTTGTCTCTGTCAAATTGACAACAATTTTTTGTCTGAGGTGCTACAAATCCTTTTGTACCTATACAAACGTCAAGTGGGCACATATAAAAAAAAGAGACAAGTGACGATGAACTTGAGGGGCAGGAAGTGAGCAAAAGTTGTATGACGTTGTGTCTTAAAGCCATGTCTCAAGTACTAAAAAAGGACAATGGACGGACTCACTGGAGTAGGGATTGTGTAACAAATTCATAATTTTCCCCTCCTCAAACGTACTATGAGCCAAAGTGTTTTTATTTTAAAAACAAATAAATATAAACATTGAACTAATTACAGTTTGCGTTATATTTCCTGTCTAAAATCATTTAAAAGAATTCATGTTACAACTTGTTTTTTTTATAAATATTCTGTAAATTCCCAATGAAAAAAAAGTTTCCTTTTCAAAATGAGTACAATAACTTCAAATTTTTTTTGAAGGGGTTCAACTTTAATGGAGAGAGGATATGGTCAGAAAATTATGATTTGTTGTAAATTCATTCACATGATTTAATATAATAATGTAAAAAAATATATTATTTTCATAATATTGCAATGAATTTTCATCTGTCAATGAAAAATGGTTCCAAGATTAATTTAATGAAAATAATCTTGTCATGAAATCAAAGTCAATCTCCATTTCACTCCCTTTAAAAAAAATATTTTCACTACCTTTGGCCTCAACTTGACTAAAAATTTTTGAGAGTGGAGATAGAAAGTAGAGATGAAAATAATTTAAAATAAAAATGTAAACAAAATTGCAGACTCTTTTTTTTTGTTTTAAATTCCACTTTGATGTGTATTAAAGCAAGATTTCTGCATTCCCCCCTCTTTACTAAATAGTTAGGAAGAAGAAGAGGAAGATGAAAAAGACAGCTGAGGAGGGAGAGAGCAATTTGTTTGATGCATGTGGTATGTTCCTACACCAAGTTTACCCTTACAGAAGATTAAAGAGAGAGAGAGAGAGATGTGTAGCGGGTGATCTCCCAAATGTTGTTCATTTGCATCACATTCAAGAGACTGCACCCCTTTTTTGTATCAGAAAAACACAAGACAGTTCATTGGCTTTGACTTTCTTGCGCCTTTTGTGTCTGTAATCAACAACACAAAAAAACAAATGGAAGCCCCATCCAGCCTCTCTCTGTTACACTTTACGGGTATTTACCAGAGATGATGAGACTCATGTAGGAAAAAAAATGACTACAAAAAAAAATATTTCTCTTTTCTTTCATGCCATATAAAGAGATATAAATTATGTAATTAACTCTCTATGTAGTAGCCAACTTATTTTAACTGACCTGTCAATTTATATTTTACAAGTTTGGTTCATTAGTTGAAATTTGTAAGGATAAATGTTGTACAGAATACTTATGTTGTTTTTTTGTGATTATATTATGGGAAATATTCCAAAAAAATACATGTACACGCAAAATTTCTATTTGAGTCTTCTTCTTTGTTCTCTACCAAAGACTCTTGTTGTAGAATGTAGTGGATAGCTAATAAGAGAGTTGAAAAAGGTTGAGGAAAGTTTAAATGGAAGAATGGCCGTCCCAATGTCCTGTCGTGACTAGAATCCTACTGTAAAAATATTTTGGCTTGTCTTTTCTCACATTTAACCCTCCAACCAATTTACATTTATTCACCTTATGCACTTTTCAATGTGCTACTCTTGTACACAGAGAGAGAGATTCTTCCTTGTGAAATTCCACCTTGTCACTATTTGTGATCTTTTGGATAAGACAAAAAAAAAAGATGAAAGAACCCTGGGAATTTTTAATCTTTAAACTCACTACTCTTAAACTCTTGTTTAATCCTTCTGAATAATCTCACAATTACAGATACAATTAAATATTATTGTTAAAGTTGTAAACAACTCTAGTCTCATCTTATTAAAGAAGAGCCTTTCCAGAATCCCATGTAGTGTAGAGTACATGTGAATATATTAACAAATGAGAATTTTCTGAATTACTTTATGACTCTATAAAAACAAAAGTCTCATAAAATTATTCCATGAAATGGACTAAAGTGTAATACAAATCAAAGCAACGAGCTATTTAAATTTTTTTTCTGTAGAGTCACACACTCCAATAAAAAGAGGGGAATTGTAATATAAAATTGTATCTGTATCTGTATAAAAAAATGAAACATGTTGTAACTTGCATGAATCTGAATTGTCTGCACTTTTTTTTATTGGAACGAGGAACAAGGGAAATAATTGAAAGTATTTGTTGTTTTTTCTATTTGATAATACAATCATACTCTCACTCTCATTCCATTGGCAGTTATAGGGCTCGAACACGCATGAGGAAATCCATTGATCACAACTATAAATCATTTTGTCTCTCTCTCTCTCTCTCTCTCTCTCTCTCTGTCTACAGTCTTACACGTACAGTCCTAATTTCCTTGTAAATTCCAATATTATCATTCTTTTATATGTCTCAATAAATTAAACAAATATTTTACAGTACAAGACAAAAAAAATACTAAAAAAGTACTTTGGTGTAAAATTAACCAGAAAATTATGAAAAAAATGAATTATTTCAAGTCCAAAAACATTTTTAGTATCAAACTTGTCTTTTTGAGAATGAAAGCACTGAAAATTATAAGAGAGAGAGAGAGAGAGGGGGGGATGTATGTAACTGGTAAAATTGAAAAAAAAATTAATTTTTTTTGTTAAAGTTAACGGAAAAAATCACTTTTATTTTCCCTCTCTCAAGTTGAGAGATTTATTAAACATAAAACAGGACTGAGATAAAACTTGTGCATAGACAGGAGGCCTCTTTCTCTCTCTTCCTGATTTTTTTGTGTACAAGTTGACTGGTGCCAGAGTCAGAGTCAAGAAATGAACACCGACAACAAATCAACCCCAATAGTGGCTCTTCCCTGTTATTCCAAAACGTTGTGCTTTCTTTGGCTTAAAGTTCAAGTTTATTATTAAAATGTTTCATTTTTTCTAACATCCAAATCTGCAGTTAAAAAAATGCTTTTTTACTACTGAAATATTTATGGAGGGTTATTACAGTTTTTGTATAATCATTTTATTGGCAATTTGTACACTTGTCTCACATCCCTCTCAATTTTTTTTGTAATGGAGAGAGATTTGTGTTAAAATTAAATACAAATATTTATTATTTAAATAATAATTAATTCTATTCCCCAGAACTAAATATACTTACAGTCTTACAGGTAGTACTTTCTGGATAATTACTCTTGCATTTAAATGTTTTCCCAACTGATAAATACCGTAACTCTAACTCACGTCTCCAAAATTCTAATTCTGAAGAAAAAGAAACTTTTTTTTAAAAATAGAGGGGAGTCTTACGAGTTAGTTAAATATAAAAGGATTTTTTTTATTCTCAGTTATACAAGTACGAGTAATCGTGTTGATCGCTTGATCTCTTGTACAGTTTGAAAAAAAAGACAGAGAACATAAGTCGACATTAAAAAGACTAACAATTAGTTTTTTTCTTCTTCTTTTAACTGAATATTCTAACGGCACAACATTAGAAGAAGAAAAAAAACGAGATTGGCCACCTGTACCTGTTACAATCAACATGGAGTAGCCAAAGCCAAGCCAAGTACGAGTCATATGGTTGCATAATAATAAAATAGAAGCAAAAAAGAATTCCTCATTGAACAAGTCTTTCCCATTCATCACTAAATCTAACGGCATTTTATTTTCTTTACTTGTTACATAACATAATTCCATCTCTCTCTCTCTCTGTAAAAAAAATCATTTTACAATTCATTTGTATTGCCCTCATCATAAACTACATCAATATTATGAATATTACAAAGTCAAGCTCGTTATTATCATCATCATGAGTTTTATATTTTATATAGACCAAAAAAATAGAAGATGATTTGATTTATTGTATCATTTGTTATAATGTTGTAGTTGTAAGATGAAAGAGTGCAAAATATTTTTTTGCAAAACTTGTCTCTCTCTCTCTCTCTAGTCAATGAATAAAAATTGGAGGAGGGAGAGAGAGGAGGAGGGGGAACTTAACTTGTATTTGTTTTAATACTTTGTACAGCCCAAGGCAAAATTATGAACATGAGAGCATCTCATAACACATTCAGTCTTTTATAATCTTCATATGAGCACAAAGGATAAAAAAACAAGATTCACTAGATTTCTCTTACAAGAATTCTTCTCTCTCTCTCTCTCTTCAGGTAGTAAGGAAATGGAAATAGGAAGCATCAAGGAAGATCCCGTTGTCTTGTTATTATTATTATTATTGTTGTGTCAAAATGGTTATCTCATACTACACAAAACTAATCGTAGGGAAGGATCGTAATATGTTTAAATGAGCGGACGTCATTATTATACAAACTTGTTCATAATTCGTTATTATAAGAATTATCAACTCATAAAGCATGCCATGGATGATGTTAACTTGTAACTATATTAAATGTGAAATAATATTTTAAATATTTATCATTTTTTAAAATATTATTTATGTATGTACTTAATGAACTTATATATACTGGTTCATGTAATAATTTAATCTTATTTCTAATCATGTTCACGACTTGCAAGAAGAATATTATTTTATTTTACAAAAGATTTCCTTTGAGAGATTCCTTTTGTATCCGATGTGATGAGAATTATGATGGGGGGTTTTTTAGCGAAAATAAAAATGTCAAAAAAAATGTTTTCTAAAGATGAGGATGAGGAAAATTGTGGGGACCTTGAGAAGAGGAATATTTTTGATATGAAAAAGAGAAGCATAGAAAATTTTCAAGTGTCACTGTCAACCAAACAAAAATGAAATTTAATTGTGATGATCTTGTTGAAAAGTGACATTTTTTAAAAATGATTCTCCTCTCAAAAGCTAGATAATTCATTTTTATGAGAAGGAAGAGAAGGTGAAAATTAAAATGTTTAGTGGGCATGTGAGAAAATGAGGGCTATCTGTTAATCATTGGACCGAAGAGAATTTCAAAAAATCAAAAGTCAACAACTTTCCTTGCTCGTGATGGGCATGATAAGAGAAAAAAATAATGTTTTTCATTATAATTTTAACGACTTTTCAGATTTGAGATTTGAGAAAACAGCGTGGGAGATTCTCTTCAAAAGTACAAGTTTGACATAAAACACACTGTCATTTTTAGCTTTTCATTTTTTGACTCTAGAACAAATTTTTTTTTGAAAACCGGAACAAATTCAAAATTTAAAATCAAAGACAAGTTTTATCGTCATCTTTTTTTTTTACTGAAAATTTTTGCCATTTCATCAATTCAGTCGCAAAAATTTGTCGCAGGTCATAGAGACAAAGAGTAAAAGACAGAGGGACGTGTGATGGAATTAACAAACCCAATTAATGTTGTTGCATTTTAATTTAAAACAATGTTAACTAACATAAATATGCTGACTCATGAGCAAGTATCCAAGAAAAATTATGGACTCATTATTTAAAACCATAGTTAATTTTGAATAACAAAAATAAAATTCCTTTCTTTTTACAAACACTTTACATATAAAATAGCTATGACGCAAAATGGAGTTTAAAATTAAACACAAAATTTATTCCTCATCATTTACCGCTGATAAAATAAAGAGAAAGAAAAATGGGGGAAGGGAGGAAAAATGGAGAGGGGGGTTCACGACTTGATCGACTTTAAATAAAAATAAAGAATGAATGCATTGACTCGATTTTGATTTCTAATTTTAAACATTATAATGGACCACAATAAACTATAATAATAAAAATTTCTTTCTATTTTTTTGTTACAGAAAAGAAAAAAACCTGACGGTGTCAAACAAAAAGAGTCTCAAAGATTAAAGAATTATTATTCTAACAAAGTGAATTGACTTTCCAAAGAAAAGGAAATAATATTTTCCACCATTATCGGATCCTTACCTCCATTAGTAGAACGTGAAGAAAGGTGAAGGGAAATAAAAAGTGAGATTTTATATTTTTAAATTAATTGGACAACCAACATGCCCCCGGAATGGGAAGATGATTCATTTTGGCATGAAAATAATTCCCCACCAAATCTTCCATTTGAGGTAAATAAATTTTTTTTTATTGATTTTCTTTAAATTCTTATTTTATTATTTGAGAGAATCATCTTAATTCGAGTCATGATTTTTAATTACAATTAAAATACAATATAACTTTTTATTTCTGCACGCAATATGTGTAACGCATCAACATGAATAATTTTTATGAAATGTATGACAGCTTACGGTTTAATAGCGTGCGTACAAATATCTTTAAGAAGAACGTAGAGGTAGGCTAAAGGTATCTTTGTACTTAATCTTTTTTGACTAAAAAGATTAAAAAAGTCATGACAAAAAAATGTAAAGGATTCATGCCAAAGATTTCCAACTAACTAGAAAATTTACTTCTTTTTTTCTATTAAAAAGAAAGATGCACTATCATTCATAAAAGAAGGAACATTAAATTGTATAAAATATTAGGGATCACACTTTTAAATTTGAAGATGTTGATCTTGTATTAACAAAAACCTTCTTTTTCTTTTTGTTAAAATAAAATGTTAAGCCTTACGTGTAAGTTTTGTTCAACAAAAATGTTCTGGTTCTGGTTCACAAATTCTAACGAGGATTTGAGGATTCATATATGAAAAAAAGAGAGTTTATATTTCTTACAATATTTTTACATTAAATTTAACGACGGTGAAACAAAAACTATAGAGCACACAAAAGTAAGATGAGAGGAGCTTTGTACTCGTATTGATGAAAAAAAAATTAAATTCAGTTAAAAGTCTTTCAAGTCTGTCAAAAAAGAGAGGGAGAAGGAGAAACATGTGAAAAATGAGAGCTAGTTTTTGTCTCTAAATTTTTTGGGCAAGAAAAATACAAGTTTTTTGAGAATGTGTCATCAATTTTTTGGCATGTTGGTCATTCTCATTATTACACCTGTAAAATTTGTTTTGGGGTTGAAAAAAAAACTTTTCCCAAAAAGATTGGACCAATTTTTCGGCACTCTCTCTCCAATGCATTGGAGAGTCTCTATTATAAAAGAAAAATTAGGGATGAATATGATAAGAAGGAGTTATTCAAAATTTGGCAATTAGCCTCAGTGACTAAATTCATTTGACATGAATTACTCTTGCCGAGAGCATGGAGACCAATAAGACGATAAATCTGTCTGAAAAAAAATAAAAAGTTAACAATGAAGAGGAGGGTTCGTAGAATTCCATGATTGGAAAACGACTCACTTTTACTATTATAAAAATTCTCACCTCTCCATTTCATGTAACTCCCCTCCCCCCTTTATTTTAGTCATCACAGTCACACACAAGAGAAACTTAAAATTTATGCTACAAGTACAATACTGGAGTACACCTTAATCTTAATCAAGGAGATATTATTTGGCAAAAGATTATTTCACACAAAAAAATGTCTTTAACCTCTTGGATACAAATTGTTGGAAAAAAACAATTTGAAATTTTGAACCAATTAATTATACTCTCTCCTTTCAATCCAAATAAAAATATTGTAAGAACAAGAACAAATTTTGTAATAAAATCAATAATTTATGACAGTCTCAAGAAAGAAAAGTTCAATTTCAAAAAATTAAATTGGATTTTTGTTATTGTAAAATGATAAAAATGACAAGTCGTACGTCGTGTGCAAAAAAAAAATTAAATAGAGGATGAAGGCCACATTGAAATCCCAATCCCTTTTTTTACCAAATAGGAGGAAATAAATAAAATTTTGACATTGTGTCATGCTGTTAAAAATATAAAACACACACAGACACACTCAATTTCTTTGAGATGGGGACGATAGTTAGAGTTCAAAGACAAAAATAAAGTTTAATAATAATTCTAAAGAGGGTCTCTCTCTCTCCTTATAAATAAATTATATGGAATAATATAAAGAGAGAAGGAAGTGTGGACAAAGAAATAATTTATGACCCACCATGTCGTCGTCCTCTTATTTTTGTAACCTACTTTTTTTACTATTTTTGCTATCATTAGACCAGATCGTGTATTTCCTCTGCTGAATGTTGACTTTGTTTTTTTTGATTTCTCATATAAAAATTATTCGCCCTCCTTTTGTACACCTCAAGAGAGAGAGAGAGAGAGATGAGTTTGGTGGCCAGAATGAGTAGAGTGCCCAAAAGACAAAGAAAAATTTCTCTGTAAAATACGAGTGCGTGGGTTCGGCTGAGTTGGCTATAAATTTTATTGACGCTTCTGTTGTCCATAAGTAAGACAAAGTCGTGGTTTGTCTCTCTCTCTCTTGGACTACGACTGTTATCATAAAATATTTTCTCTGATAAAATTTCCCAAATTGGCACACACAAAAAAAAATTTGAGCCTTAGGTTGTAACACAATACAGATCTGTATTGTGTGCAATATTATTTTTTTGACATGCTTCAAGCTTGCAAATAAATATGTTATTGGACTTTGAAAATAAATGTAAAAAATATGATTATTATTTTTGATTGTTGTAGACTAAACCAATGAGCGGTATGGCGATGACACCAACAAATAACAAGACAATGCCTACACTACGACCCCCATTGTACAATGCAGAAGATTACACAGCAGCCCTCAAGCAACTTTTTTCATCCTCCTCATCCATCTCTGTCTTGATTGACCATTCTGGTGGTGGCGGGTTTTCTGGCTCGAGTTCACCGGACTCTAGTGGATCAGGTAAATGCCAAAATTTAGCTAGTGTCAAAAATATATTTTTTTGTGAAATTAAATTAAATAATTTAATTTTAATTTTTGTAATGTTTTTTAGGCCCACCTGAGATGAGCATGCGAAAATTTTTGAATGGGAGTGAATTACTCTTCAAATTAGAAGCAGATTTAAGAAGGTATAATTTTAGTTAATTAAGTGACTCATACAAAATAAATTTAAATTGAACAAAAAATTAATTAAATAATTTTTTTTTCACTAGTGCTTACCCAACATTTGTCCAAGAATTCGTGTCGGGTCATTGTGAAGGGATTTATTATGTTTTGGAAGCATTAAAAGGGATTCAAGCAACGTTGGATGAGTGTACAGGGCTGAGAGAGCAGAGGAAACTGATTTTGGATGAACAGAAAGCTCTTCAATGTCTCAAACTTTGTTTAAGGTGAGTCAAATTTTTTTAAAATATTTTACAGTCCTTTCTATTGTACAGGGCAAAAGTTTAAGCCTAAAAATAGAAAAAAATGTTGAATAATCATTACAGAGGTGAAAAAAATAATTTAGAAATTGACATTCAAAGAAAAGCAAACAATTGAGAAAAATATAAAATCAAAATGGTTGAATAAATTTAACCAGTCATTCTATTTGTCATGTTACATTCTTTTGAAAAATATAAAATAGTTATTTTCTTGTTAAATACTTTACTACTTTATAATGTTATTCAAGTTAGTCTTTATTTTATAATGGAAGATTTTCAAGGATTTTTTTTAAAAAAGGGGTTTAAATCAAGATTAAATTTTTATTTCAATTTTGATAACAAGATTTAACCAATTGTACGTCCTACATTTAATAGTTAAAAATGATCATAAAAAATTTCTATGCAAAAGCATCTCTTCACGCCTGGAGATTCTAACAAAAGAATTGAAGAGAGAGAGAGGGAGAGAAAAGAATTATTTTATTATTTCATTTAGTCACAATCAGATGAGTTAATGTCTATTGCCTACGGCTCCCTTTTTTACCAGTACCACTTGCCACACATAAAATAAAGCATAGGATATAATTTAACATGTAAAATCTTTACAGAGACAGACTTTCTTGCTTCAATTTCAAAGCCCAAAGATTTATATTTCTTGTTACTTGAAAACTTTTAATTTTTTTGACTGTATAATTACTTTGATCATTAACATTTAAAAAGTATATCATGATTTACACTGTAAAAGTCAGTCTTTGTAACAGAAAAATTGTGAAAAAAGTATAACAAGAGATTATTTATATACCCAAAATGTGAAATGTGGCCAGTGGCCACCTCATTGGTCACTAGTCACTGTCAAAAAGAAGAGAATATGTTGGCCTTTGTGGTATTTGTGTGATCTAATTTCCAAATTTTGGGATCATTATCACTCATTTTCACGTTATTATATAGCTACCGCAATAAAGAATTACTAAAGTTGAGGTTTTTTAACATTGAGAAATAGGGATAAAATACAGTCAGAGATTCTAAAAAGTATGAAAAGATGAAGAAAAGATTTAATAATAAAAAATTGTCCCCCTTCCACAATCCACCTTTATAAATCCTTTCAATTTCATATGATAAATGACATGAGATTAAGGATAATGATCTGTGTGATTATCAAGTAATACTTACGAAGAATTGTCAATGTCAAACATTTATTAAATGTAGTTTAATTTATTGTCACTTTACAAGGTACTTTACAAGTAATAACAAAGATACTTAACGGAGGTACAATTTAGTGAATATCATTTTGAGATATCATTTCCGGTTTCAACTAAAAAAGAGAGAGACTATAAATCAAAAGAAATATAATTCGGATTGTATAAACTGTCTTTTATTGACTTGTACAGATAGAGAGTACTCTTATATACGTATATGTTGAGGATTTCATTGAGATGATTGTCTTGTTTAAAATTCTTAAGAATTATTTAAAGGGTGGTCTCACGATTCTCGTCTATCTGTAAAGACAGTTGGTCTGTCTTTACAATAAGAATGACACAGAGAGATACTCGTAGTGTACACTGTACACTTTTTCAATTTTTTCTCTGAATGTCCCTTGACTGACTGTGTCCATTGAAAAGCATCTGTTAAATGTAGTCAAAGACACGTTTAACAATGAATTGTTATTTTCAACGATACAATTCTTTTACTTATGGTACGATCCAACACAAGTTGGTACTGGTTAATGTATCTGTACATAATGGAAAAATGAATGAATTGGTAATTGGCATTCGACATTATTATTCTTTTTTTTCTCTCTTATTGTTCAACATTATATTATTCTTATGAGATGTATGGTTCTATTATTATTATTTTTTTTCATACCATTTTTGGTAATATCTTGAACTTGGTTATATAAAATTGAAAAGTGTTTGGAGAGATAAAATGATTTCAATGACCATTTTTCAAAAAATATACATTATGTACTTCTTAAATGAGGAATGTATTATCATAAATTATGAGAGGATACGCTGTAAACTATGTGGAGAATCAACAAAACAATTTTATATGTTAGATTATGATAGATTAGCTATTATTATTTATTATTTCTTGTTTCATGAATGATGAAATTCTTTATTGTTTTCTTTTGTAATAGAAATATTGAAGCAGTGTCCAAATTGGCCTCTTATCCTGGAGGATTATATTCATTGGCTGCAGCCACCATCTCGTAATAATAAATTTTTAATGATATTAAAAATATTTAAATATTATTATTTTTATTAATTACTTTAATTATTCTTTTTATAGGACGGTCACTGCTACAAGGATCATGGCTTTCGAGGTACATTGTCAATTATTTAGTTAATCTTAATTGTATTATTTTTGACATGATGTTTAATCAGTGATTTATTCTTTTGTTAGGTTTTAGCATGCATGTGTACTGAAGGAGGAGCGGACGGGCATTTCAAAGGCATTTAATTAATTAAAAAACTAATTAATTTTGACAATTTTAAATTGTGGTATCATTTATCTAATAATTAATAATTATCTGTATTTTCAGTTTCGGAAGCAATTTCAACATTACGTTTGAGAATTGGAGAGCCGATTCGGTGCAAACTACTTGTTGGAGGTAAAAAGAATAAAATTAATGTTTTCATTTTTTAAATTGAAAAAATTGATGACAAATTAAATTTATAATTAAATGAAATTACAGCTCTAAGTAGTGCACCACCTGGAACGTTTCAAGCAAAAGGAATTCATTTTCTAACATCATGGGTTGCCTCTGCACCCAGTCCAAAACACAAAGTTCATATTCAATGTGAACTGGAGGAAGCTGGGTTCAATCCACAGGCGATACGAAAAGTAATTTAAAGATAATTTTAAAATGTTTTTTTTTTTTATAATTTCATATTTAATTTATCATAATTATTATATTTTACTCTCTATTTTATTTTACAGGGGGCAGAATTGGGTGGGGCAAGAGAATCACGCGAAGTTTGTGCTGAACTGGACGAGTGGGATCGCGTGTCCATCGATGTGGACACCCTAACCAGACAAAATTGTCAACTTCGTAATAGTGTGGCCACTCTTCAACAAGAACTTGCAACTTTGAAGGATAAGCTCAAAGTAAATTATTTAATTTTTTTTTGCAAAAAATTTAATGTCATTATTTTTTCAACTTCTAAATTTAATTATGTAAACAATAATAGGTCTTTCTTAATGTCAATAAAAAATGTGAAATTTTTTCTTTAAAAAAATTAGAGAATGGACGTGCCCCAACAAAAGATGGATAAATCAGCTCAACAATCTAAAAGGTCATCCCGTCCCAAAAGAAGTGAAGAATTGGTGACCACACCTGCTGACTCTGAAGAAGAGGCAGAACAAATTCACCAAATATTAGAAGGTATTATTTAAATAATTATGAAACTAACATAGGATTATATAAATGGACTATTATTTATAATTAATCTTGTTTTAATTTTCAGATTTGAATAATATTGTCAACTCTGAGATGAATGGAGGGAATGACATGATGAGAAAGAGTTCTGGCATAAAAAAAGAAAAGGACATCGTCCCAGTCCATCTGACCAAATCACCACCAAAAAGATCACCAACCGGAAATGGAGTCACTCCATCAAACATGCCAAGACCATGGCCAGGCTCATCAGCCAGTGATGATGATGATTCAGACATATTGGAATTATGTAGTGATGATAAAATGGCATCATCCTCGACAGCATCAAGACAAACAAGTCCAAATCATGATAATATAATTTTACCATCCAATTCAAGTTCACCCATTGGCAAGGGTGGAAATGCTCATGTTCGACGAGCTGTGGAACAATTGGAAAAGACAGCAAATAATGGACCCAGTCCAAAATTATTTCAAAAAAAGAATACAAAATATCAAAATCAATTAACAAAAAGTGTCAATCTTCACACATCATCCAATCCAAATATGAGTACTGGAAATGCAATGCTTGCAAGTGAGCCCAAACCAGACTACACTCTTCCCAATTTTCACAAACAAAATCATATGGCAAGTAAAGTAAGAGAAAATATGTTTTCTTTTATTACAATTTATTAAATTCAAATTATTTCATATTATGTTAAATGTGTTTAAATAATATTTTAATGATATTTTTTTTTTGAAATATTTAACAGTTTGCCAATTTCAAGAGTTCAAAACTCTACTCATCCAGTCCAGACAATTCCAGTAGAAACTATTCAAATAGTTATGCCGAAGTTTATGAAAAATCGAGTAATAATAGTAGCCGATATAATTTCGTCAATAGATTCTCCCCAAATTTAGAAGTACCATCCAAAACCAAGAATGTTAGTAGTGGTGGTGGTGGTCTCCGTCGTTCAGAATCATTACATGCAAGTTTGGCCTCCATTGAAAATGAAAGAAGTTTGGGACTTGTGGGTGGAAATAATAATAATAATATTCCCAATGGAAAATATCAAGGCAATGGCGGTGGAGGTGGACGATCTGACTCAAATATGAATTCCAAAAATTATAATTTGAGAACCAGTAATTCAGTTCTTAGTTGGAAATCCATGGAAAATTTAGACAATAATAATCAAGATGAGAATTTTACTTTACGTTGGAGGTATCCTCATCCACAATTTCAACATGGAGGGGGAGGTGGTGGTGGTCCACAAAGAATGAGCTTGACCCCAAGTCCAAAGAATAGTAAGGGCAAGACTCAAAATAAAATTGCATCAGCTAAATCAAAGAGTCATCATACAACTCCATCCCCAACTGGAAATGGTGACATGTTGCTCATTGCTGACTACAGACAAAATCGTTTTACTAAAAATTCTAAAGCCAATGGGGCCGTCGTCACTCATCCCGGAGTGACGTACAATCCTCAACAAAATAATATCAATTCTAATGGTACTGGTCCCAATCTTTTCACAAGGTATGCAAAAAAGTCAACAGAGAAAACTGTTCATCTGCATCCTCAACAACAACATCAAATCCCAGCCAATATCAATCACAACGACTATCAAAAAGAGAAGGAGAATCTTAAAATGTTCTCTTTACCTCCCATGCTCTCCGATGGCAATCATCATCGAATTTGTGACCTTCCTTCCGGTTTATATTAAACAGTCTTCTCTGCCATTTTAATTATTCTTCCATATTTTTTCCTTAGTGCACAGCCAAGGCAATACATTATACCTTCTACAAGTATCCTTCCGTTTGTCACCAGAATATAACCATCACAAATTATTTTTCACATTATGTATAGATACAGTTAATATTGATTATGTTCAATTAAATAATTAATTCTTTTTTTTATAAGTATAAGCAACATGAAAATATTAAAGCGATTGTTTGTTAGAATTAGAATATTGAAGAGGTTCTTGATTGTCGACTTGTGTGACAAAAAAATGTTGTTTTTTTAGAATTTAATTATTAAACGAATTAGAATTAGTAAGAACGATAGTTTGCATACATAGACTAATTGAAAAGTATACATTGTAGCCAATGCGTGTCGGAAACAGATGCAGTGTTCCAATCTTAGATGTAATTTTTGTTTTATTTCTTTATACTTAATAAACAACGAAAATATTAACAATATTATACGATATAAAAAGTTTACTTTTAATTAATAATGATAATTTAAAAAAATGTACAGATTGTACATACAGAAAACACTTTTCAGGAATGTATTAATATATTATTGTTTAGAGTACAGTACGACCGGTAGCATTGTTAGGTAATATTAAATCAAGTGTAAAAACTTATTATTATGGTATAACATTCGTTGTTATTAAGTATTTATAAACATTTTACAGTCTCCATTATTTTTCAGTGACATTAACTTTCACTGTCAAAGTGTATCGTCGTTTTCTATTCCAGTCTAGAGTGCTACATTTAATTTACATGTGTAATTGATTCAATAATAAATTTTTACTTAAAACAAACATCTATGTATTTTACATTTATTTGAGCATCAACTCGAATTAATTGAAATTAAATGCATTCAATTTTTAATCCAGTTTCATAGAGTCAAAAAGTTCCATTGAGCATCATTTTGTGGTGGAAGAATTCAAAGGAGAAAACGGAAGAAATTTTTTTTAGAAAATTATTGTGAAAAAGTATTGAAAAAGTCATTTTAAAATGGATTATTCAATAAATTGTTTGATTTGCAACAAACTATTCAAATGTCCAAAGGACAATAAAAGAAGTACCTACACAGTTCAAGTTTTGTCAACCATTTTCAAGACCCTTATAAAGACTACTGGTGTTGAGACTGGAGATGTCAATTTTGACTTTAAAATAGACCCATTTCCTTTTTGTAAATATTGTCGAAATCAGGTTGCCAAGTTATGTCAACTTTCACAAGATTTAGACAAAATTAACAAGAGAATTAATAAAGCTGTGGCTAATATTACATCTACCCTTGTGGAATCTTCTGTGACCGAATCATCATCGTCCCATAATGTTGTTCCAACTAGTTCAAAGAATTTATCTAAGGCTAATGTTGATAGAAAAATTTCTCATTTTCGTAACAATATTAAACAAAGTAAGTCATTTACAACAAATTAGATTTAATTGTACTACATACATAGTTTTTTAAATTACCGTAATTACGAATTATTTATTTTGTTCTTGTAGGATTCTCACCTGATGTAAGGCTGAATCGTGGTAATTTTACTACGTCTAAGACTCATCATCTCGAGGCTATTGACCAAAAGCCTGTTATGCTCAATATAATGCAATTTTTTGATGATGATGATCCAATGGACTTTAACGACACCGAAGTGAGTCCAGTCAATTTCTGCGAGCCCTATGTCAATGTCAATGTACCACAGAAAATAACAGAAGTAGAAGTAGTGTCTTCAATGCAAGTGACAGTGGACAACAGTAACATGAATCTGAATGAGTCTATTCCAAATCAAATACTCATCGGAGAAGTTTCAACCTCTGAAACTATGATGAAGAGAGAAATGTTACAAAAGCCGATGCGATCAATGACTAAGTTACCCAACGGAAATTTAATGTATGGAGGTTTTGAAGTTCTGGCTTTTCCTGATGGTACTGCAAAATGTTTAACTTGTGGTCTCGAATTTACGAAAAAAAGAAAACGCAAGTATATGATGGAACATTTAAGGATTGTTCATGTCAAAGGTAAGCTTTACATACCCTTTTTAACTATGTAGTACTTAATAACTATTGATAGTCTCTAATACTACATTGTGTCGAATATTATTATTTACAGAAAGTGGACGATTTCAGTGTCACATGTAAGTACCTAATGTATAATGTGACAAATAGCTTAGATTACTTCTTTAACTGTATAAAAGAAAAAACCTAACATATATTTTTGTTGTTAGATGCGGCAAACAATTCAATACGAAACCTCACCTGAAACAACATGAGAGGACTCATTTAGAAGTTAGGGCCTTTCAATGTTCAATTTGTTCACACACGTATAAAACTGCAGTTGAGCGTAATCGCCATATGAAAAGACACCCTGAATATCATGCTATGATTGCAGCAGCACCAATACAATTTAATCTGCCTGGATAATTTGATTGTTATTTTTGTTTTGTTACTTTAGAGAGTATTATTTTTATAACACAAGTTAAAATTTTTATTTTATTTTATGACTAATGATTTTCTAGTTTAATATGCCAAATAAAGGCTGTTTGTAATACGGTATAAATTTGTAGCTGCAAATTAATTTTTACTTCTTTGATAATAAATGTCTATTGTATGTCTATAGATAATGTCATTGTTGAGTCAATGGCACAATAAATACGGATATTACGTTTCATAAACTAAATTCTTATATAAAAAAGACTAGGCATTACATACAGTACAGATTGTAATAATTAATTTAAATTATTATCATCTCTTTTCAGACGTTGAAGTAATTTCGGCAATTTGAGTTTTGATGATTTCAACCTACAATCGAGATTGAGATTTAGAGTTAATGTACCTGGTACTTAAATTCAGATAGAATTAAAAGAATTGTTCATGTATTCTGTACCTACCTTTCTCTTTAGGGCTTCTTTAGACTGATCATCGGCAAACTAAAGGATTGTTTAAAAATGAAATTAAAATAAACTAAAATGCCCACCAAATAAGAATTAATCATGTTAATTTACACCAAAGAATTTTAATAGTAGCTTACCTTTAAGAAGGCTTCGCTGTTGAGTCTCTCTATCAATTTGGCCAATTTAACTTTTAGTTTGGTAACTTTCACCGGATCCACAATTGGGATTGAACTTTCGTCAAAGTTCTCCTATGTAGTATGACAAGAAAAAAATTAAATTTCCATAATAATTTGACCTCGATAACTTTAGATTAACAATTTAAATAAATAAAAATATCTAAAGTGCCCTCAACAAAGAAATCCGACAGCTTCTCCCAAAGTCCAATTCAACGGTATGACTAACTAAATTCGAGCGTTCTGATCTCATAGGAGCCTCTAAAAATATTTCACATTTTGTAAGTGTCTCAATGGCATAAACAACTTGGGATAAATCCGGGTCCTTTGGAGTAACTTCAATGTACATAATCGCAACATCTTTCTTTGGAACTCCCATTTTATTTCTAAGAGATCTCACTTCACTAGCAATTTTTGTAGCTCTAGTCATAATTTTTAATAATTGTTCATTATAAAATTCACTTGTTTCATTTGACTTAGGATATTTCTCGTCTGCAAGAAGACCATTTTTATTTCCAGTAATGTGGAACCACATTTCTGTAAACACAAAACAAAAAAATAATAAGAATGGCTACATTTTTGAAACGGCCCATGTATACAGATTAATATAAACAAGCGTAGTCTTAGACATTAATTTATTAAAAATACCTTCTGTGATAAATGGAAGAATTGGATGCATAAGTTTTAATGCTGTTCCAAGTACGTAGCGCATTGTTAAAATATGATTCTCAGCATGAATGCCTTCTTTAAGTTCTGGCTTGACGAGTTCCTACAAAGACAAGACATGGTTTTATTTTTATCTAGTATACTATAAGCAATTGTTGTAAATTGACAATTATTGTAAACACTTACCAAGTACACATTACAAAATTCAGTATAAAAGAATTGTCGGATGACATCGGTGCAATCATGTAAACGAAAAGCTGGAATATACTCTTCCATTTTACGATTAAAATCATGAAGACATGCAAGAATCCAAGCATCAGCCAATGAATAAGTTAATGCTGCATCGGGCTTGGTGATTTCAGTGGGATGATTAATTCCTTTGTCAGCATGAAAAAAGTATAGTCTCATTGCTTGCCACATTTTATTCGTAAAATTTCTACAATTCTCCAGGTATTCAATATCCATCTTCATATCCTGTTCTATCAAATAGAATAGCAAATAATTAATTGCCTTTTGTACGAGTTTACCTCAAATCAAAAATTGAGACGAATAATTCTTTTAAAAAATATAATTCAAGCATTCTTACTTGTGATAATTTGTGACAATAATGCAAATCTTAATGCATCAGCACCACAGACAGAGAATCCTTTGGAATAATCTTTCTTTAGTCCGGTAATTCGAAGTTTGTATTCGTTCTCATCCAACTCCCCTTTATTAAATGATGCTTCAGCGTCTTTTAGCATATCCTTAAACATAAAAAACATTATATCAGTACACAAAAATATGTTTGATTTATAATAAACAGACTGCACATAAATATTTACTCACTGGGTACGCTTGGCCATCTATAATATGAAGAGGATCAATCACATTTCCTCTAGATTTGGACATTTTTCGACCATAAGGATCCGTAACAAGTCCATGGAGAATGACGTGACGAAAAGGTAGTCCATCAATTAATGCCAAATTTAACATGACCATTCTCCAAACCCAAAATAAAAGAATATCTCCTCCAGTTTCCATCAATGAAAGTTCTTTAAAATCCTATCAAATGAAATTGAATAATAAGTAATTTGTGCAACAATCAATTTTTAAATATTCATAATATTTAACTTACCTGTGGATTTATTTCAGGCCAACCTGACACAACAAGGGGAATAAGGGCTGAGCTAAACCATGTATCCAAAACATCAACATCTTGACGAATTTGATTATCATTTGGAATCTCAATTGATAACTTTTTCTCCAACTTTTGTATTGCTGATTTTTTGTCATACGCGACAACCCATACTTCCGGATGATCCACATGATAGTAAGCAGGAATCGGATGTCCCCATTGAATTTGTCGAGACAAGCACCAATCTCTATTAACACAATAAATCCCATTGTAAATTTCTTTGGTGTACATTCCTCATGAGAATTATTAAAAATGATTACTCAAAAAAAATAAGAATAACTCACTGTGAATAAGACAACTTTTGTAATAAATTATTTTTTTGGAAATCTGGCAGAATTTGTAGTTCATTATTATTTATGGATGACACAATTTTGTCTGTTAACCATTTAGTTTGAAAAAACCAATGGGGTAAAATTCGTGACTCAATCACATCTCCAGTTCTGCTGCATAAATCAACTGATCCTTTATAATCCTTAGTATCAACCACAGCTCCAGCCTCTGTAAGTTTCTTCAATACAGCCTTTCTTGCTGCAAATCTTCCTAAACCCTGAACAAGATTTTTTTGTTATATTCTTGTCAATTTATTAAATCACAGATTATAATAAAGTTTATTTAATAAACATACAGCAAGATTTCCACAGTGCTCGTTCAAATATCCATCCCCTCTAAAGATATTAAGACTTTCAAGCTTATGAGAGACACCAATTTTATAGTCCACTTTATCATGAGCAGGTGTAATCTTAAGAGCACCTGAAAAGAAAGCAACAAGAATGTGTGTAAAACAGGCAATATCTTTGTTTGAGTCAGTTTAGTGCACATAATATATTCTATAACTACATACTTTTCACTGTTAGAATTACCTGAACCAAAGTCAGTTTTTACTCTAGAGTCTGTAATAATTGGTATTGATCTCCCATTTAGAGGATTTAGTACTCGGCGACCTACAAAATTAGTAAATCTACTATCATCAGGATTCACAGCGACAGCAACATCTCCAAATATTGTTTCTGGTCTGGAAGTAGCAATCGTGATTGATTCATCTGAAAGAGTATTTAGAAAAAAACACATGTTAAAAATTAGATTAAAAAATTTCTTTGACTATTTAAAATGACAAAACATTAATTGACATATACAAGTACAGTAAAATTCTTACCAGAATCTTCAAGTTTATAATTTATGAAATAAAGACGACCAAATTCTACGAGTTGTTTGTGTCCAGGAACTCGAAGAGTAATCTTCCCGTTAAATTCAGCAGCAACACACTCAACATCAGCAACGGATGATTGTAAAGCACAGGACCAATTGACCATTCCATCCCCTCTTCGTATTAATCCGGCATCAAATAAAGTTATAAAAGCCTCCTCAACGGCACTCGAATGACGCTAGAGAAAAATTGTATGATTATACTTATCTCATTTATATGACAAACAAAAAATCATTTTAAAAAATTCATTTCTTACATCATCCATAGTGTAATACAACGAGTTCCAATCAAGAACAGCCCCAATCTTCTCTAGTTGAGTAGAAATATGTTGACGATTACTTTCAGAAAATTTTTTGATTTGTTTCACCAACTCGGTAGGTTTAACAACACTATCCTTGAGTCCTGATTGAGTCTTATTAATTTGTCTGACAACAACCGCTTGTGTAGCAATTCCAGCATGATCAAATCCTGGAATCCATTCTATATTTGACCCGGTCATTCGTTTCCTAAATAAAATGCATGGCTTTATAAATTAATCACAATTTGTGATTCACAAATAATTGACAAATAATTATTGGAAAAAATGGCATACCATCTCATAATAGAATCCTGAATGGCAACAGTTAATGCATGTCCTAAATGTAATTTCCCCGTAACATTAGGAGGAGGTAAGATCATCCGAAAGACCGGTTGACCATCTTTAAAAGAAGTGTCCCTTTCTGGATTTTTCCATCGACTCCTCACCAGGTCCTCACAAATTGCAGGCTTATATTCTTTTAGAAGTTTGTCCAGGTAATCCGTATGAGAATGAGAAAATCGAACTTTTGACAAAAAAATATTTTTGTGCCGCAATGATGAAATTAATGTCAACGGTCTCATTTTGTATTATGTAAGTTGTAACTAGTCTAATTTTTGCCTAGTATGGTTCTATCAGTCTACTAAAAATGACACATTATCTGAATGACTTGATAAACAATGTTAATTGAACTTAATTTTAATATTTAACAAAATTTATTTTGAAGAAAAAGAGAAAAAAAAATCACACATGTACTTTCAAACTTGTTTTCTCCCCGCTTTTACTCAATGAAAAAGGTCACTCTATTAACCTTTGTTGTTTGATGCATTTGGTGTAAAAATCGTTTTTAATTTGCATGCTAAGTTGAATTTACTTGAAATTTCGAATGATTACAAATTGAAAATAATTTTTACAAATAAAAACAATAAATTTACTCTTCATTTTCGTATGGAATGATCTCAGACTGAAAAATAATAAACTTAAAAATATGGCAAAATCTCCTTTCACTTTAGAATCGGTTCAACATGAACAAAGATGCGATGGCTGTGAATACAGCGAAGATTGAGGACACGAGGGAATGACCCTTATTATTTCCTCCTTGGAGACGAGCACACTCACTTGCTGGACGAGCGTATTCTTTGGAGACCACTGGATAATTTGTCATGTTGTATTTTGTATTTGGGCTATTATATTTGGCTCCTGCTCCTGCTGGAATAACGTAAGTTGCAATATGATCTGCATGTCTCATGTCCTCTTGAAGTTTCTTGACAAAGCGAGGAGTGTAATCAAACTTATTGGCAATTTCTCTGAATGTTTTTCCAGCCATTTTTGCTGGTTTGGTAATTGTTGGATTCAATGGTTCGCTGTCACTATTTTTTAAAATGAACAATTATGATCATTTCTATTAACAATTTTTTAGGAATAAAATTGTGGAAAATCTTACTGGTCATAATCAATGATTCCAAATTTATGGAACAATAAATCCATGGGGTAGAAACTTCTGCAGGCAACCAAGTCAATCTTTGGATAATAAAACAAGAAAACGTGACACATCTCGTCATGAGTGGACTCTCCACCCATGGTCACTTCCGTTCGATCCCTTGTGCTCATGACACATTCTGAAATATTTGTAAATATTTATGAATTTTGTTAATATTTTATTAATTATTTCTCAAAATTACCCATTGTCAATTGATCTCCGGGCATCAATTTAACTTCCTGAGCCAATTGTCTCGTTTGTTGGTAATCAAAATCGTAGTGGTCATCACTCAACAGCCATGGGAGTTCAACTCCATCACGGTAATGACGAACTTTCAATTTTCGTCCTAAAATTCAAAATTTTGTAATGTAATTATTTTATTTAATCATCATTTTAATAAATTAAAAAACTTTTAAAATTACCAGCAAGATGTGAGTGCATGTTGACACTGACAATGTTGATTCCATCAGCTGGAAGGAATTCTTTGGTGTATTGAGAACTGCCTAAAAAATAATTTACGTAATATTTTCAATAATTAATTTAATTATTCTCAAAATTATTTGCCAAGTACTTACAATGACCAGAAAGAGTAAATGTTTCTTGTCTTGGTGGAACAAACAAAGCGGGAAGAATATCAACTCCAATCATGATAACTGATCCTTCCACTTCTCTAAAATATTAAATAATGTTTAAAAATTATGCTCAATTTGTTGAGACTGTTTTTCAGAATTTTTGAAAAATAATTTTTTTAATAAAAATTCACCTCAAGTGTTCTGTAAAGTATACATTGAATCCACTAGTGAATTTAATTCCCTTCTTGCGTTCTGGATTATTGTAATGTACTTCAAACATGATGAACTGTTCTTCTTGTACGTCTGGATCTCCAACAGGTACACCCAAATGCTCTGGAAGAACGATTCTCTAAAAAGATAATTATTTTTGGATTTTAGTCTTCAAACTTGTACCCTTTGTCATTTCTTGAACAAGAAATTATTTTTTTGGAAACTTTCTTTACCTTTCCACCCACAGCCCAACCGAACAAAATGTTATTACATTTTTTTTTCAATTCCTTGTAGATTGGCTCATAACATACTTGTCCTGTATTTTATAATTAATTACAATTATCTCACAAAAATTCAGTTTCATCATATTTTAAATTAAATTAATAAAAATAATTATCAAACCTGGTTGTCCTTGAAGAGCTCTGACTTTCTTTAAAACTTCAGGATCTTTCAAATCGCAGCCTGAAATACACATCAAAAAATAAAAAATATAGTTGAGTTCATATTAATTATTAAACTTCAAAATTTGATTTCAATTATTTTTGTTTCACCTGTAGCTGTGAAATGGTGAGTATGAGCAACAGAATTAGCGTCGTCTAAATAAGCTTCAAGCTGTAAAAAACAAATTCATTTTAAAATTAAGACAAATTAAAATTGGACAGCTCCTAAGATTGACCTCAAAAGGTCAATTGAACTTACAGCAATCATATGTTTTTTGGTCTCAAATTTTCGAAGTTTGTGAATGGTACACAAATAAGTTGTCTCATCATCTGGCATCTCATCATTAACACGAACTTCCCATTTCTCAAGTCTAATTAAAATAAATATAAATATTATTGTCAAAAATTGACCTTTGTAATTAAATAAAATGCGACATACCCATTGGTATCGAATGCTGGCTCTGGGGGATCAAATAAATTGAATTGTTGTCCACCTCTTGAACCTCCATGATAAGCAATTTCATCAGTGGGTCCAAATGACCAAATTATATTCAGAGTGTCTGCCTACAATTTTCCAATTGAAAATTGAAATTTTTTATTAATTTATTATTCCAAAAAATTATTTCTAAACAAACTTACACTAATTATCATGTCTTCCTTATCACAAGTGTCCAAGGCCCTCGAAAATTTCATGTAAGTGGCCCCCTCCCTCTCCCAAGAGTCTTCCAAAATCCAATCCTGTTGAGAGTCAATCAAGGGCTCTGCTGTTCCAGCTGAGTACCGATCCTACCAATAAAATTAATTCTATTGATAATTAATTTTATTGAAAAACGACAAAAAAACAAATTAATTCTTAAAAAAGTAGCTCACAGTAAAATAAGCAGTTCCATTTGGATAGACGCCACCAATAAAGAAATCGGCATCCTTCATGGACACAATGGGAGCCAGTCCAAAACCTATGAAACCAGTGGTCTTGACCCAAACATCAAATGTAATGATCCCTTTGTCTTGATCTACATCCCAACCAACAACGTACAAGGGTTGGTCATTTTGTTTAAATAAGGTCGCATTCTGTCTCTCACTGTGACCCAAATGACCTCCCAATAGTACGAGTCCAATCACTAGTAATAAATTGTTAGCCATTATTTAATTGACTAACATCAACTTTAATTAATGAAATCCTTTAATAACTAAATTCACACTTTATAACTAAATCTGTTCAGATGAATAATTAAAAATGAATTAATTGTCATTAATTACAATTACTTTTATAGTCGAGTCACTTGAAAACATGTCATAACTATTTTGTACATGTGTTTTATCATTAATCAATCCATTATTATTTTTCTGCCAAATCAAATTACCTACTTGAGAATTATTTTTTAATTGACTTTGAGGTATTTGAGTCATTTCAAGTCAATATTTCATAATCTTATCAATCATCTAAGTACAGTTGTATAAACATTTATTAATTTAATTATTTTTTAAGATTTTAAAAAAATAAGAAACATTTTTTTTTAAATATTGTCTATCATGGTGAAAATCTTCACATCAAATAATATTGTTTAGCTTTTGAAACATTAAGAGATTAATTTTTAGGAGGGGTTTGAAAATTGAACAATTAATGATGGGACTTCCTAAAGATAATAAAAAAAAGTTAATTCGTTTGATTAAATTGACAAGAGCTTGTCTAAGCTGATCCATTTAGCATTAATAATTTAATTTTTTTGTAAATATTGTGTCCACCTCTGGAAAAATAGACGATAAATATTTTGTAAACTGCTATAACTTATACTAATACAATTTACTAATTGTAGTACTTTACATACAAAAAATATTCTGTGGAATTGTGAGAGGACCATCCAAATAGAAATACCCAAAGTTTTAATGTGTGTGTGGGTGGTCAAAGGTTAATGATTAGTTAATTTACACTTGGGTGCGCACTACATGAGTTCTTTGTCTAAAGTCTAACACAAGTGGAGATTCATAAATAATTAATTAGCATTAAAATTTTTATCACATGATGAAATCCTTCACCTTCAACCACAAAAACTTTGTTAATGGCTTCTTGTCTGTGGTATAATACAAATTATATAAAAAGGCTGGATAGCTTGTGCCGGTAGTATCATTTTGAACAAAGAACTCACAAAAACATGATGGGAGTCAATTAAACATGGCCATGCACTTGACAATCAATTTTTACAACAAATCATATTTAAATTGTATTATAATCTATTTAGTATCAGTACAATCCGTGACAGAATCCATGTTTTACATTTTTAGATAGCCAAACATGGCAGTCAGTGTCTCTTTTTTTATTACAAATCGTTTTAAATTTTTCGATTTAATTGCGTTTCCGATAGATTCCTACCTAGAATTTAATTTTTTATGAAATGGATTTAACTGTTAATAAATGAGGCATTCTTACGTCAATTAAATTAAGGGATCAAATTATTAATATAAAAAATTAATGAAATTAAAAAAGGTAGAGTAAATTATTAAAATAATTTGAAGTTTAATTTAAAACTATTGTAAATATTTACGCCATACTTGATATACGTAATAGACTCTCTACTTTTCTGTACTGGCCGCAAGAAAAGAAATAATTTATTTCTGTAATCTAAAGCCAACTTAATCATTTTAAATGACACACAAAACTTGAGACTACTTATGCATGAAGCAAATTACGCAGTTTAAATTGCATAAAAATTATGATTTATTATGTACAAACTAGTCAAGTCATTTTTCTTCCATATCCTGTTCCCATCTCTATTAATTTTTAACTGTGTCGTTTCGAATGACATAAATGTGTTCCAAATAAAATTTAATATTGTCAAACAAGACTCGTAAATATTTTGCAAAAAATTTTTAGAATTAGTCAAAACACTCAATTAATAATTTTGCTAACAAAGTTGATTGCACTCTGACCACATTTTGACCTTACAAATTACTGCAATTATTTTACTGCGTGTGTACACGTAGCCCTTCATTTTTTGTTTATTCAGCTGCACCCGTCAATACAATTAATATTTACATTACTAATATAAACATTAAAGAACAACATTAACATTTAATGTCAAGCATAATTAAATAATAAATATTAATATTAAATTTCTTGTTAAAAGTAAAACGAAAATTAAATATTTAATTTTCAATTGATTATAGTAGAGATAAATTTAACGTTAATCCTTATAAGTACCTGTAAATACCACGATTAGCAATTAAATTGAAAATTGGCAATTAGATTAATCCAAACTCAAGTGGAAGCATTGTTATGTATAAAAAAATAACATGACAAAAAACCTTGTCAATGATTCAACTTACACAGAGATAAATATTAGATAATAATTAGCTCATTTAAAAAAAAAGTCAAGTATCTTGCACAGTACAAGTGAAACAACGAATGAAATATCAGAGTTCACGCTCTTGTGACTCGTACTTGTTTTTTTTATAACTAGAAACAAATTTAACCTCGTTAAACAACTGTGGCCATACAATTAGTTACAAACTTTCTACTGATATTAAAAAAAAGAGAAAGGCATTTACTTTCTTTTTAAACACATGAAAAAAATTAGTACAGAGAAAACTTTTTTTTATATGTGGCATTGCACTTGACTCTATTCAAAATGCATCAAATACCCCTCCCCTCCGCCTTTCTCCCAAAAAAAAAAGATTTTGTTGCAGAAATCCCCCCTCTCTCGTATATTCAGCAATGTTATTAAACATGTAATAAGGGTTGAGAGACATTTGAAGAAAAAAAGTTGAAAGAGAGAGAAAAAACAATCAAAGTTTTTGTTTGAAAAGTCGTTAACATTTAGTAAAGTTTTAATTAGAAATTAAGTAAGGAGAGGGGACTCTGACAATTTTGTATGAGAAGATAATAGGGAAAAGTGGTAATAAAAGAAATTAAGAAGAGAGGGAGGAACGTTTTTGGCCTGTAAGAAATTAGCCTAATGATTCTTGAGATAATATCAACAGAATACTTTCACCCCCTCTCTCTCTCCTATCTCTCCACCTTTCACCATTTTCCATTTAATGTAATGTTAAAAGGGAGAAAGTAGGAAGGAGAAAAGAATATTGGGGAAATAGGTTTAAAATGTAAAATTCCTTCTTGCTTCCCTGTTAAAATGTAAGAGTGTCTATTGTATAAGTATAAAAGGTAAAGAAGAAGAAGAAAAAAAGATGATAATGTATGGAAATGGTGAAGATGGAGACCCTTGATTACGTATTCCTCTCTTTTTCTTTCTACATTAAAATTGTCAGTGTTGAAATGAGGAGAGTGTGTAGAAAAAGGTGTAATAAAATGCAATTTTGAGCTTTTCTATCCTGTCATAAACTTTTTCCCTAATTCACCTTCTCTCTTTTTACAAAAGCATACGCACTTTCTCTCTCTTTATAAAATGTTTCTTAAATCAAGATGCTTTAAATTTAAGCAACTCTCTTACCTTTAGAGTAGTCCCCTCTCAAAATTCCTTTTTTTTGAATAGGAAGAGAGAGACATTCATGACAGGAATAAAAGAAAAGAGTTAAATTAATTCCATCTTGACGACCATGATGATGGAACAAGAAGACCTTTTAAAATTCTTTTTTTCTTTTTTTACTACTGAATTTCTTTTTTATATACACGTATATCTGTATTTTTAACAAAAACACAAAAATTACCTTCCCCCTTTTTTTTACTCTAAAACACATTAGACTTGTAAAGTTCTAGAATTTTTTTTTAAAAAAAATATTTTATCTCATGGTCATCAAATGATGAGCCATAAATACAAGAATTTTGTACAAAAGAAATTAAAACAAAAATATTTTACAATGATTAAGGTCACTAGAAAATATTTCTTTTGTACGAAAAACGAAAAATAGTTAATAAAAAGTCTATTATGTAAGGATTTTAGTTTTTGCTGAATTCCATAATGCACTTTTATATTAAACGAGAGAGAGAGAGAGGAAAAAAATAGCCCTTGAAATGCACGAGACACAAAAAACCGTCGAACGTCAGTTACTCTAAAGTCATATCGTATGTAGTATGTACCTTTGCCTCTCTATGTTTTTGACTTGTTCTTGTTCAAGATGTTAAGAGAGAGAGAGAGGGGAGATTTTTTCCAGTTCCTGTCAGTCTTCTCTTGCTCGCCGGCTTGAAAGCATCTCAATCCAGCTCTACCTCCCCACATGGCATACAACACTCCAACTCCAACTCAAAAAAGGAACACAAAAAACAAGTTTACTGTAGTCTCCATTCATTTTTTTTAACATTAATTAATTTATCAAAGTGAATATAGGTATTTAATTATCCTCCCCAAGAAAAAAAAACTAAACTGGAATTTCCCATCTTAATTACATAAACATACAACATTTTTTTCCTCTCTAATTAATTTCAATTATTTGAATTATCTCAATAATTCTTCTCGTCTAGTTTTTTTGACCAAAAATTAATAAACTCTCTCATACAATTTAATTCTTCATTTCATTCCTAATTACCCAGATCATTATCTTTTACCTGTGTCTCCTAAAAAGGAATATTACAATACAAAAATACCAATGACAATTTTTTAAAATTTCAAAACCCCAAATTTTTCAATACTTTCTCTCTTGTGATGATGTAAGAGAAAGAGGGGAGGGGTTGTGAAAGAGGGGGGAATATAATGTAGGTCTGCATAAAATTTGGAATTTATTGTGAGTGAAAATGGTGTAAATGTGAAGATAAGAGTTTTTTTCTCTTTTCCTGGATAAAGTATCAAGTGCAGACAAGGGGGAGGGTTTTTTTTGGTGTGTGTATCAAGTCAAAGAGAAGAGGGGGGGAAATCAACATTTTTGACATCAATAATGCATGAGCAATATGAGCAAGGGATTCTTGAGAGGAGACGGAGTGGTGGTTGTTGTGAGAAAATGTGTGGCTCATTTACATGGGATGTGGAACTGGAACTGGAACAATGTTGTGAGATTGTCAAGTGAATTTTCAATACAAAATTGTGTATAGATACGACGAGAGAAAAAGCTTTAAAAGAAAACTGTACAATATAATTTGGATATATACAAATATATGTATACATAACACAAAAGGGTTTTTTTGTGTGTCTATTGGCAGTGCTCGTGACAGCTGACCGAAGCGTTCATCTTCAATAGTCAAGATTTTGGCATTTTGGTCATTGGCTCATAAAGCTAATATTATACACACACTGTGTCAGCTCAGCCTCTATCTCTACTTTATATGTAGAGATAGACCCATTCTATTTTTTTTGGCTATAAAAGACGAGCTGTGACTCAGAATTTTATTTACATTTTCAATTTTATTTTTTTTCCAGTCGACAATTTCCCCTTTTTTGCTATTTAACTAATATAAAAATACAAGCAGAGATACAAAGCTTGAAATTGTGACAAAAGTTTTTGTGCTTTTTTTAAAAAGAAAATTGGGGAATTTGGAAATTTGAACTTTGTATCAGTTTTCAGTGTTTTGAAAAACTGTGGTTTTCTTTGTGAGACTGACATAAAATAATGTGAAAAATTAAATTACCTAAAAAGGATTTAGAAATAAGGTTCAATCATGATTTTCAACGGGATTGTCTCATTGTTAAGAATTTGTTTTGTTTTTCTCATTTCATCTCTAACTTGTTCTTCCTCTTCACCTGATAATTTAGGTGAGTATAGAATATATAAAATTGTCATTTAATTTTTAATTGTTTTACTGCAATGCAGAAAATATAATAGTTAAAATATTTTTTAGCATACTTAATTTTTTTTTAAAAAAAAAGAACAACAGTGAATTTATCTGACCTCTTTTTCTCCCTGTAAACTTTTTAAAAAGAATGGAATTTTGTACAATGAAATTCACAATCACATGAGTAGTAACAAACGATGAAAAATTATGAGGATAGAAAATGGAACTCGTATTACACAAAATGGAATGAAAAACGAGACTTGACAAAAGCTTTCAAGTTACGAGTACATAAATGTGTACAATTTCTTCTAAAAAAAGGAGCAAAGCTAAAGGTTACTTTTACCAATGTAAAATACAGCAGAAAAAAAAGAATTATTCCCCATTGAGGTTCAAGTCCCCCATTTTTATGGAAAAAGTACAGAGAGAGAGAGAGGAAGGATACAAGTATAATTTGCTCCCAGTAAAATTTACGTCACTTTGACAAAGATGGACATGATGAACATGTTGTTTGATGGAGATGGATGATACTTTTCCTTATGTACAAAAATCTCTGGGCATTTCTTTTTTTGCACAGAATAGGAAATGTAATAGTTAGACTTTGAAATTTTTTTTTGCACTGACTTGTGAGACTATAACAATTTGAAGTTATAATAACTGACATATCATAACCTTGTTGGCTGGTGCATCAGTGTCAATATAACTAGTATCTGTAATTTGGTACATGTTTTGACTTTCAATGCTCAACATCAACATAAAATGTAATATGTTGTATGTACATACAATGTATATTTTGCATTTAGAAATAAACATTATTTAAAAAAATCCTCCAACAATAATATCAAATGTCCCATATGAATTTTTAAAAATTCATATTTTTTTTAATGTGATTCAAATAAAAAATAATTTTTGCTTAAAATTCAAAATATTTTTTTTACTTTAGATCTTCATAATTTAATGGCTATCCACTACTATCAAACATCAAAGATATTAGGTAGGTAGAATGATCAAAGTTTGAAAAATAATTTTTTTTACATCTCTTGGAGGAGTCAAAGTCAAGACATTTTTTTTCTGTGAAGGATTGAAGGTCGCGTCTCGCTTCGAGTATCACAAAAGTGTATAAATGTATAAAGATAGGAGATAGATAGATATAAATAAATGTAAAATAAGTTGACACTTGAGTCAATGTGATGAGTTTTTTAAACTCTAATTATGTATGCAAAATACATATTTTATTTTTAAAATGTTTCAACATATAATTATACATATTGTACAGTTTTTTCAACAAGAATATTTTTATATATATACATATTATGTATAATGAGATGCTGATGCCGATGGTGAGAAATGGAGAGACGACTCAAAAGAACCTTGGACAGTGAGAAAAGAGTGTAAAGGCTAAATAAGGCTTATCTTCATTCATGGATCACTCTGAGAGTAGCCAGGGGAGATGATAATACAAAAATATATTACTTGTGACTGCACACTGCATGCCTGTACATAGGTACATAAATGTACATGAAGGATAATGTTGCATCAACACAAAAATTGCATCCAATTTTCCTTATAGCTTTTGCAAATCTTTCTTCTTTGGACTCGTGGTCAATTTATTTGAATCAATTTTTTTAATATCAAGTCCTTCAAAATGACATAACCCATCTTTTTTTCTGTGAATTATTGTGTATACTCGAGAATGTTCTTACAATATATTTTTTTCTTGATATGGACGATCGTCTAATCAAATAGAATTTCGATATGTATTTTATATTTGATGAATATCCCATCCTGTAGCTTTAGCTATGAAATGCCTACCTTAAGTGCAACATTTGTGAAGCCTGCATCAAATTGAGAATTGAGATTGCAAATATTTTTTTTGTGTGTACAACAAATACAAAATACACCTCCCGATCTTAGTCAACATAAAAGTTTCTTCATGTCTTTCTTATGCTACAGATAGTTTTCATCTTCATCTCTCCTGGATTTTTTTTCTCTCTCTCTCTCTCTCTTTTATTGTAGGAGATGGAGATGGAGACTAGACTCAATTTAAAGTTTGAGCAGAATCAGCAAAAGAAAATTATTTTATTATCATAATCATCCTTTTATATAATTCATTTCATTTTTTTTTATGGAAATGGCAAAAACCCCGTCCCGCTGTAAAAGTCAAGTCAAGTCAGAAAAAAATTTGGCAATGTTTTTGCTCTCTCCACTTTTTTACCTTTTTAATTTTATGATTAAAGGTGAGTACGTACGAGTATGGGAGATGTAATAATTTCAATTTGAATAAAATTCCTTCCATTTATTGAATTTATTTACCCTCTTTTACATATGTCTTCATTTTTTAGACCTCAAAACTACCTCTTGTTCTTGTTAAACCGTAGAGAAGAGAGAGAGAGAGAGAGAGAGAGAGAGAGAGGCAAAAAAAGGGGGAAGAAGAAAACCATTAGAAATATTATATTTTATTATTATTTATTACAATGCATCTTCTATTTTTTTATTGTTATCTTGATCCGGTTTTATGTTCCATTTTTTTATTTATTTCTTTTTGCACATGTTGTCTCGGTGCATTATCAACTGTATTTATTACATGGCTTGGGAATTGTGGAGAGGGAGGGGGCTCAACAAGAATATTTTATGCACACACGAGACACATATTCATCATCCCAGTCCTTCCAGTTCTCCCTCCAGTTATGCATATTCTTTTTT
This sequence comes from Arrhopalites spinosus, assembly GCA_034700945.1. Lineage (NCBI taxonomy): Eukaryota > Metazoa > Arthropoda > Collembola > Symphypleona > Arrhopalitidae > Arrhopalites > Arrhopalites spinosus. Next base: position 77,417 of record JAQIVZ010000299.1, read on the forward strand.
ATACCTGGAGAATTTTTTTTTCTCTTCAAAATACACTAAGATGCTTCAAAAGTTGGAAAATATCACTCTCCTCTTGTTCCAATACAATCGTCTCTTTCCTCTTCCTTCCGTCAAGTTTTTCTGGTTTTTTTTTGAGGTGAATGTGTTAAAGATAAGCCCTTTTGTCTCCAGGAGGATTTTATTCCTTGTTAAAGTCTCTAAAATCTTAGAGAGAGAAGGACCTACTTAGGACGGTGTGTTCCATATTTCATATTATTTATGTTTAGGACCAAAACATGCTTTTCTACAGATACTTCTTGATCTCCTCCTCCTCCTTCTTCTGGTTCTTCTACATGAGAGATCATCTTGATGAGGTTGAGTTGTTCCTGGAAAAGTTTCAAGTATATTTTATGTACAGAATTATTATCTTTTGTATAGACAAACCTATAAAGATAGAGAGAGAGAAGAAAGTTATAGAAAATGTACAATCTGCATAATGATGGTGATGATGATGTGATGACACTCATCCTTAGGACCATCTCTCTACAGAATGTCCCTTGTAAAATGAGAACAACTTGAGAGAAATGATAATCTTCTTCCATCTCTCTCTCTCTCTCTCTTCATAGAGTCGAGTACTACAGTCTAGTAGAGTAAAAATATTTATCATTTATCATTCTGGCTTAAAAAAAGTTGAGTACATGTCTCAGTCTCATCTCTTCAAGAATAAGAACCCCCCACTCCCCTCTCTCTCTCCATTTTATATTTTTTTGGGAGAGAATTGAACTTGCAAACTTGTCAAAATAAATTGATTCTATCCCTCATTTTACATTCCACACACACACACAAGAATGGAGAGAATTGGATTTATTTATTTTGGAACTGGATTGCTGGTTGGCTTGTCATTTTTTATTGGTGTGGGGGTGTTGTGTTGATAAAGATTAATTCATTTCCTAATTAGATTAAGGAGCCTTTTTCTTCCATATGGATGTGTGTGTGTGGTCATTTTCAGTGATAAAGTAATATCTGTGTAGGACAAGAAATATAAAAAAATGGGAGTGCATATATGACCACGGAGGTTATCAATTTTAGTGGGTGCCCTGGCCCTAAAGGTACACAGAAAAAAAATCTTTTTTTTTATTTCATTCCTGTTCCTATTAAGATACTTGGTGCTCCTCTTTTGTTGGTGAAGGTATACCTTGGAGAGGATAAATTCTCCTTTTGTGTTGTACTATAAAAGAATTCCCTCAGATTTAGTGAGAGTGCAGAATGCAGTGATCTATAGAACAGCGAGAGAGAGAGAGAGGGTTAAGTGAAGACGTGGACGTGAATGGGTTGTCAATGAAAGAGTGTCAACTGGCGGGCGGGTATTATTGACTTCCGGCGGACGGTGGATGAGAGTAAGATAGCAAGGAACATAATAATAATGTGTGTAGATTCACTTTGACCCTCCAACTTTTTTCTCTAACCACAATTTGACTTTTTTTATCTTCTCTCTCTCCCTCTCTCTCTCATCGTCAGTTATTTCTTTTCGAGAAATATTTTGTGTTGAATTATTATATATAAATTCTTATAGATTCGTTCCAGGTAAAAGATTAAAGAAAAGGGATTTACTCTCTCTCTCTCTCTCTCTCTTGATATACACCTTATATGTATATTTATATAGGGAAGAGCACAAGTGATATTTGTGTGGGGGTACTTGATATTGGGGAAGTCACATTATGTGATCATCTTTTCCATCGATTCTGTCTCGGTGCCCAATATACCTTGACGTACGGGCGGTTGGTAGTTGGTTTGATTTTGGCTTTACTGGCTCTAACTCTTTTTGAGAAGGGGGAGGGGGAGAGGGGTATTATATATATATTCCATCCACAGAACATGCTTTTTTGGGGATGGTTCAGTGAGGCGAGAAAACGGAGAGATGAAATGAAATGCGTAAGCGTGCCCAAGTCAAGATGATGCTGTGAGGTGTAGACGACTAAATCAGGTTTAACGTTTTTTCCATTTTCATTCACTCACTCCTCCTCCTCCTCCTTCTGTGATGATCCTCAATCCTCACATGGCACATTTTTGCACTCATGTTTGTACTTGGATCATACATAAATATTTGTGTAGAGAGGGGAGAGGGTGCAAAATGTCATATGGTTTGGTCGTGAATTTTCTCAGAGGAAATTGCATCTCCGTCTTTAATAATTTGTTATCTTGTCTCTTTTTCTTCCTTTAAATATTTCTTCCCCTCCCCCCTCTCAAATAAAAGGGAGAAGGAGCTCATTGGCTCTCTTTCATCAAATTTAATGGTCATGAGATTATTCTTACATGTCACTTCTTTAAACCTTGGGGCTGTCCATATCGTAAAGTTAACCTGAGGGTGAAAAATTTTCTCTCTGTGTGACTATTATGGAAAAAGAAGCTCCAAATGGAAATTGGAGTGGAAGGAGAGAAGCACACTATAAATATATTGGAGCTAGAAAAACTAAAACGTACACACACACACAAGTTGTGACACATGGAAGGAACAATTTATGGGAGGCTACTCTCAACTTTATAAGGCTATAAGATAAGACTTCCTCCTCCTCCTCCCTCTCCTCCTCCTCTTTCTTTAAACAGTTTTTTCTTAGTCTTGACTTTTAGACTTTGGCACAGAAATTCTTTTGGGGTTTTTTTTTGTTCATTCTTTAATTTGATAAACAGATTTTTTACAATTTTATGACAACAAGAATTTAAGATTATGGAATTAAAACACAAATTATTTTAAATTTTTATATGCCAAATATGTATTCCCTACACTAGCTTTGATTGACATGTGACATGACAGTTGAAGGTCATGACAAAAAAAACGATGACTTGCCCTCTTTAAATTAATTTATGTCCATCTCAATCTCAAAAGTTAATAAATTAAGTTTTAATTTCCATGTTGATGACTTTTAATGAAAAATAGGTTTTTTGGTCGAGGTAAGGATGAGCTCCACAATGCTGCCTCCCATGTTAAAGGCAATGCTGCCTCCGGATGCTGCCTACCATGCTGCCTACCATGCTGCCTCCCGAAACTCCGCCTACAAATCGTACAGCGTTGCCACGATTTTTTCCATGATAAATTCCCATGCTGCCTCCCATGCTGCCTCCCATGTTAAAATCCCATGCTGCCTCCCATTTTAAAATCCCATGCTGCCTTCAATGATAAAATCCCATGCTGCCTCCCATGATAAAATCCCATGCTGCCTTCAATGATAAAATCCCATGCTGCCTCCCATGATAAAATCCCATGCTGCCTCCCATGCTAAATTCCATAATAATTTCTGATGCTAACCATTAATAAGACTAATTTGATTTAGGGGGCATTCATAAATTATGTCACGCTAAAATTCTTCTGGAGGGTACCGGTTTTCTATTGTACTTTGGGCAGAATACTGAACCAAAAGAAGGACGAAAAAGTTTTTTTCCTGTCAAGATTTTTTCAAAATTCCAAAACGAAGATTTCTAGAAAGAGTCCGAGCTTTGTTTCCTAAAGGT
>JAQIVZ010000300.1:0-80648 GCA_034700945.1 Arrhopalites spinosus
CAACTTAATCCATTAGGATTAAGGATTAAAATTAATCCTTAATCGATTAATCCTGGATTGATTTTAATCAGATTATCGATGAACACTGTTAAAAAAGAATAAAAATGAACATGTCTACATATTGATATAACCACCTGTTCAGAACCTTCTCGATGCTGAACAAATTGACAAAGGAAAATAGTAAATCACATTAGAATCAATATTTGGCTTCCATCCAAATTGAAATAACAAAAGAAAATTGTCATGGATTAAAAAAAATCTTGTTCAAATAATCCAAGGAATTGGGTCCTCCGCTTGTATGAGTAAGTGAGATGTGAGATGATAAAAAGTTATACAGTAGAATAAATTGTTCCTTACTCTACTCACAAAAAAAACTAACCTAGGTCAGGAATATTATTTGTCTACATGTCCTCCATGTCTTCTAAATGTTGATTGTAAGACTCTATTCTACAATTTTATTTTGTACATCTTAGCACCTCCTCTAAAAATATATGGAGCACATGAAACTCTTTGACTCCCATCAACCCATCAAAAATAAATAACCAAGTGCCTCGTATGTATAATAGACAAACATAAGAAATGAAAAGTTTTCACATTATCCTGCATATCTACTTTATATGCCACAAAAAAATGGCATGAGAGTGTCTAAAAGAGGGGCCATAAAAGTACATTATTAAATTTAAACCCAGTACATTCAACTCATGTCTTTTGACTGTAATTTGGAAGCTATAATCTTGAATTACACTGCGACCTAAAAAATGATGCAACTCCTTAGAGATTTCTATTGAGAGAGACTGAGTTACACTGTAATTTTTATTCTCAAGACTAGAAAAGATATAAAGTCTAATCGACTTTATTTTATGAATGATCTTGTATAAAATATACGTATGGTATAAAAATGTACTTTCTCCACATTAAAAATCCATTATTTTTCTCTATTTTAAATCATAAATATTTACTACAATTTTTTCCCTGTCAACTTCACAATTAAGATGCAAAAAAATATACAAATTATAATACACATGTCATTACATAATTTCTTTGTTATGAACCTTATGAATTATGAAAAAAAAATAAAAAAAACTTTATTTCTTATTCATAAAAAGGAGTACAGGATACCTTTTTTAAAACGGTGTACTACTATTTTTATGATAATTATTATACTTTCTATAAAAAAAGTCATTTTGAATGCCTGGGGGTAATCATTATGATTATATTAAATTTCAAAATAAAATATATTCTTTACATTAAATGAATAACAGACCAAAAGTGTTGAAAAAAAATTCTTAGAAATATTCATCCTCTCATTCTTATTCTGTTTACAAAAAAAAATCTTTCTCTAAAATAAAAATAAAAAATGCTTTCAATTTCTTTTGTTTTTTTTCACTTAAGTAGAAAGCTTTTACTCGAGTTATTTCTCATGTTCCATTCAAATTTAACTACATAAATAAATGGGGTAGGAAACATACTGCAAAAAAGTACTCTTTTCTCGTTTAGACACAGACGGTGAAATTGTACACGTAAGTTGGCATGTTTCTCCTTTTTCAGGACACATTTCCCCATATTCCCACTCGCATAAATACATTGATGAGTCATTCCATCCACTCACTCTCTCTCTCTCGCAGGAGATCCAAAAAGGCGACAACATTTCTTTTTTTTGGAATGAATGAATAAAAATTCATGGTTAAACAAAGAGAAAGAAAAGAACAATAAATTTATGGGACACACATTCCTCTGGCTTGTGGTTTTTCTTCAATTTATTTAGTCCCATGTTTTTACTCTAACTCCTCCATCTCAAATGATGTACTACTCTATCTGTAGTCTAGCACAAGTTATAAAATAGAAAGTCTTTTGAAAAATTTACAAAATATTTCCGTCACTCGGACAAATAGCTAGCCATCAAAAAGAGAGTGAGATCTTGTCTAAAATCAATTATTGAAACAACAAGAACGATTCAAAAGAAAGTAATTTTCTTTAATCTATCTTCTAATCTTATAGTGAAAGCAGTTTACAATAATCATTTGCAATTTAAATAATTTAGAAAAAGAGTACCATTTGTACTTATAAATTATCATTGACTCTAAGAATTTTAAAGGTAAAATGAATTCTAGTTTTATTGATGTGGTTCTCTAATTCCCCATTTTTGGTGTACATTGTACAGGTATTTTATTTTTTGGGTCAATATCTTTTGTCAACAATTGACAAGAAAAAGTCAAAGAGTATGACTTACTGAAGAGGCTAGGGGCAAAATACTTGAAAAAAAATAAAGAGGAAAAAGTCAAACCAAGTTGTAAGTTTTGTGAAGAAATAACAAAGAAGGATATTTGACAAGTCAAAAAATTCTACATGTGTAAAGTTACACAACTTTTTTTTTATACGTGGTATATATTTTACCAAAAGTAAATTCCCACGACTCCAGTCAGCATTACAAATTTAAAGAGAGATGAGAAGGAGAAAGAGAGAGAGAGAGGGAAAATAAACATTCACATGCAAGAGAAAAGAGAGAGAGAGAGAGAGAGAGAGAGACTAAAGTTTTCTCTCAAAATTTTCAGTTCAAAGAATATTGCAAAAGCGACAAGAGTACAAGTTGTATGGTATAACCAGTCGGAGTTTGTTTGTGTGTCATGTTTTAATAGAGACAAAGAGAGAGAGAGATCAAATGAATGAATTGAGACTATACCTCTAGTTGAACCGACAAGGCAATCTTGAACATTTTGAAAAGAAACACTTTTATTCCTTCCCTTTCATTCTATTTTACAACAGTTTACACATGTATTCTTTTATTGTTCAAATGACATAAAAAAAACTCTTTTTATTCCTAATACCCTTCCATTATTCTTTGTTCAAAATTCTACTATTGTCATAGACCAGGCACAATATCATCAAATTCTCTTCATTATTAATTAAGATACATTTATTTTCTAATTAAGCCATCATTATTTATTATTTGTACTCGTACACAACAAAAGACTTTATTTTATTTTATGATAAAATAATTCTTCCCATCATCATCCATCTTAGTCTCAATCAGAGCATGAAAATTCTCCACACATTTCCTTCCTCTCACCTGACAAACATTCGACGAATGCCAAGAAGAAGAAAAAAAAAAAGTTTGGGATTCTTACAAAATGTATAGTGTACAGATACAGTGTACATGGTTTTTTGTTTATAGAGCAAAAAGGGAGTCTAGGTGTCTAATGGAATGCCATATCCCTGTCACTATTGATGTGATCTCATGTCTCTGGCGTCTCGCAAAAATAATAGTCGACAAACACACACACACTTGGAGTTGAACTGTTTGGCAAAGAGAGAGAGAGAGAGAGAGAAGGGAAAAAAAACAAAAAAAAGTTGGAAAGGGAGTGATTACAAAATGGAATCATATATCATCATGTACAAACCACACGGCTCGTGCTAAACATAAAAAAAACAACAAAAGACCAAGACTCCAGCTGAGTTTGGTAACTTGATTCAATTTTGGCTATGTATGTCAAGTTTCTCATGTTAAAAACATCTTACGTGGTTTTCCATTCTATAGTTTACCTACATTCCGTTTAAGCTTGGGTTAATTTATCCTAATTTCAAGCACAGCATGTGTCCCGTTTAAAATGAGCCCCCTTGTACCCATCCTCTTCCATAATACATGGTCTAATGTCAACACCTTGCAATTCTACCATCACCTAAAATATTATCCACCATCCTTATCAAGTTAATTACAACGACATGCTGGTCCTCGTCCCCGTCCATGCCACACCATCCTAATTAACAATAAAGTATACTGCGCATTTACTCTAATTTTCTGGGTCATATTATGTAGAGGATACCTTACCCGTGAAAAATGGAGGCGGCTGGAAAACAAGATCATAGTTAGTGGGTAGCCTGCTGTTGATGCTTCCTAAAAAATTGTACAGCAATAAGGAATAAACTACAGGGGGTTTAGCTATAAAAATGTTTTCTCTCACTCTCTCTCTCTCTCTTATTTCAAATCAAAATACTTTCACTCTTGTACTAACGAGTAAAAATCTCATTCCTTTGACTCTACCTCTATTTTAATGATCATGGGAATGAGGAAATGTGGCTACATTATCAAAACCGTTTTGACTCTCTCCCTTTCTCTCACACGCAGTATAAAAACAAAAATGGAAGTGATGTTTATCATCGTAAAATTATTCTTTATTTTTTATACTACAAAAGAATTTTTATACTGAAATGAAAGACGAGGGGAGCGGGATACGGGAAAAATTTTAACAAAAAAATTTGTGATTCAAAACTCAATCTTCTCCTGTACTTATAAAAGTTTATAAAATTGTTTAATTAATTATAATATCAATTTAAAATTAAAATTATTAATCGACTTGTCTTTCCTGTTTATCACAAAATTCACAAATAAAAAATTGCTCTTAAATACTTATAATACACCTTGACTAAATTTCTTTAAAATAATTATTATAACTAACGATAAGACTGATCATTTGTCATAATTTAATTACAAATGTAGTTTGTCGAAAGGAAAGTTAATAAATTATAAGAATAATAAATAATTATCAATGCTGTCATAACTTATTCAAGAGAAAACTTTGTTCTAAGCATAAGCTTTCACTCTCCACTGTTTATTTTAGAAATCATGTTTAGCCTGCGGTTGATTCTTAATCTCAATAACTTTTTCCTTCTTACATGACCATAGTGTTAGTGTTAGTGATGAAAGATTTTAATTAATTTCCATAAACACAAGATTTTGTGTGGTGAGACACTTTTATTCATCTCTTGGTCTTTTTTTTTGATTTAATTATGACGAGCCATGTTGAAATTTCTTTGCTAAAAAAGAAAAAGAGTTTGTTGAGAGTTTTTATCATCCAAGTCTACTCATAACTCTAAACAATGTTTAGAATTGATACTGGTACCATAAGTTGGTTAAAAAAAGCAACGTGTGAATTTCAAGTTGTTAGAGTTTTATATCCTATTTGAACAAATTATTATTTGTAGGATTAAATTGGTTTTTTGCGGAACGAGTTTGTGTATAAGTTTATATAATAACTACTGTAGTGAATTATGGGAGCTCCAAGCTCCATATGTTCACCTTCTCAGTCAATAATGTTTTGGGGAGAGCCATATAATTCCACATTTACTTTTCATTCAACTTGTACTTATTTCTTCTTCCTTTTTATCTCCAATTCTATGGGCAATCATCACTCCAGCATTAGGTTGTGTATATATTTTGGGATCTTAAAATTTACGTCAATATCAAACTACACATCAAAATTGCGTATGCTCAAGAAAGATTTTTGTCCTTTTGAATTCAATAAAATTAAAAATTTTTTTTTCAACTCGTTCCCAAGCAACCAAATGGAAAAAGTAAGAGTAAAAAATGAGCAAAAGCTTAAGGGAGCGTAGAACAACTTTTTTAATAAACTAAACTTCCTTACACACACCACACAGATGCAGATTAGTGACATCATACAAACGAGGAACCATTATGTTTTCCTATTATGTATATATCCATGATTTCTGAATTGAATACTACTACATTTTTTATATATAAATTCCACGAATTTTCTACAGATAAGCAAGAAAGAGAGAGAGAGAGAAAAAAAAAGTTTGTCGTCATGATTAATATGGCACATCAGTGCCAGAAGAGGTTTTCAAGTTAGAAACAGATTTTTACAAAAAAAATAATAATAAAATGTTCATTTTGATATACAAAAAAAATAATCCAAAAAAAACGTAGAGCTTGTAAAATTTATTTGTGTACTTTGTTGAATTAAGCTTTCTCTATTTTTCAACTTGAAAATTAATGGTATTTGTACAGACACAAAAAAATACAAGATAAGATCGATAAGGATTATTAGATTGCGTCTCAATAAAAAATTCAAAAGAAGAGGTCATTGATTTTTTTTGACAAAATAAATAAAAGCAAAGATGATTTCTATGAGATGAGATGAAGGAAGAAGATGAGGAGATTGAGGATGCTCGTCAAGAGTTTTTTTATGAGGGGGGAACATTTAATATATTACATGACAAACAATACACATTTCTCTTTGTGTTGAAATACACAATAAAAGTCTTTTGCTTTTCATGCCTTCCTCGTCCAACTTTTCTCCGTAAAGACTTCAATTCCTACATTTCTTCTTAACCCCCTATACAGATAAATTGTATGGATGTATGCACACATATGAGACGAATCTAAAAAAATTTCTCTTATTAGAATTCTTGAGCCTTTCCATCTTCTCTCTCTCAAATATAATCGTCTGATAATATCAAAGGAAAAAGGTTCCAAAAAGGAAAAGATGAAAACTCAAACATACCTTCGCATCTTCTTTGTACCATCCCAACAAAAACTTCTCATTGGTGAAGGATCTCTCTCCTTACTTTCCTTCATTTTATTCAGCCAACTATAAAGAGAGATGGCTGTCGAGCCCAACATGTTAAATTTTCATGATTGGTAATTCCTTAAAAAACACACTCTTTTTTTTACTCAACAAACGCCCTGTCTGTCATGGATGATTGTGCAAGTAAGAGAGAAAAAAAAGAGAAAGTTTTTTTTGATAAGCACATTTATTCTCAAGGAAAAAAAGGGGGGCAAATTATAATGGAAGGTCTAATCGTCAATTCAAGAACCAGTAGAAAAATAAAGGGATTGTAAAACCGTATTTAATGCCTTGAGTAAATTGCAGCGTAGCAAATGAGAGGGCATGAGAGAAAAAGAGCAATGAAGGATTCTTTAATCTTTGAGTGGAAAATAGGAATTGAACTCTTGAAATAAGATTTCGCCTAAAATCTCCTCCAACAAGATCAAGGGAGACCCAACACAAAGAGCAAGTCAGAGACAATCAGCTTGAAATGGAAAAAAAAGAAAGTCTGAGAGAGAGAGCGAGAGAGCACAGTCCAAGAGTCAACATGCAGAGAGAGAGAAAGAGAAAGAGAAAGCAATGGAAGAAAAGTCAAGGAAGAGAGAGAGAGAGGAAAAGTCTAAAAACGAAGATTGAATGACAATTAGGTTGGCCTGGGAGACTTGGGACAGTTGTGGAAGAAGTGTTTTTCTTGTGTGTGATTGTCAAGCCCTTTAATCTTTCTTCATTAAGTATGCTTGATTCAAAAAAAAAGTCAGTCAGCGATTAATTTTGACTGATCCCAAAAAATGGGGAGATGGAAAAAACCAAGAAATGGATGGCATATAATTATAATCTCATGTGGAGCTCTCTTATTGTCAGAGTTTCACTAGAATCGCTCTACCAGAATTTATCAGAGAGAGATGAGATCACCCATAGTTTTCTCCCATGACGAAGAGAGAATATATATGTATAAGAGAGAAAGTACTATTACAAGCATAAGCTTTCACTTTCCCAAGTCTCGGATTTTCTCTTTTCCTTGTGGCTTACAGTCCCCAACCAACTCTTTCTCTTTGCATCTTTTGCATCATGGAAATGTTCATGGAACGAGAAGATTCAACTTGGCGTGGAAGAAGAGGCGGCATCAAGTTCTCTAAAGAAAAAGAAGAAAAAGAAGAGGCCGTGACGTAAAAAGTGAACTTGAAACTATAGTCAAATAGAAATTTTACTCAAAATGTAACCCAACCTCTATCTCTCTACTCTTTTCCTTTCTCCTTTCTCTCCCATCAATTTTTCATCATCTCATCTTCCCGCTTCAATGTTCATCCACATTATCCATTACATCGTCATCATTAACGTTTTGTCCCTATCTCTCTCTCTCTTCTCCTACCTGTTCCTAATGAACTAATTATTTTATCTTAATTCTCTTAATTTGGCCCATGTCCCAATCCCAATTTTTTTTATTACTCTCTCTAATGAGAAGAGAGTGAGATAAAAAAAATTAGTGAAAATTGACTCACATGAGCACAAAGGAAAAAGAATCTCAAAATTTATCATCATTTTTTTCCCTTCATTGTTCATCATTCAATTATTAAATATGAATATCATATCATATGAATATCATAAATCATATAAATGAAAATGATGAAAAATTCATTTCTCGTAGGCGTTGGGTACGACGTAGTTGTATAACTATAATTATAATAATTTCCCTTTGACTAATTAATGTGTTTGTGTACTTCGTAGAGAACAAAAAAAGGAAATTGTCTATTGAGTTAAAATGTTTTGTCTCTTTTGCTCATCAGGAGATAGAAATCTTGTTGTGATTATGTTTTAGAAATGTAATAGCTTTGTAAATTGTAGAGACCCTTAAATTTGTGAAAATTCATTTTAGATACAAATTCAACTACAGAGTAATTGAGTTTGAAAACCCCAAAAACTTTGTGTGTGTGGGGTAAGGGGTGATGTTATAGAGTTTGTAATCTCACAAATTGAGATTCACAGAGAAATTCACACAGCCGGAAATTTATGATTTATTCAACTTGAAAGACTCAAGTGAGAACTTTGGGGGAGGGGCATAGAGACGACAGTGTAAGGACATGAGAAAAAGGTTTGAGCTTGTGTGTATAAAAGAATATCAGGAATTAAAGGTGCTCAACTGGAGCTAGGCAAAACTTTCCCGTTTTCGTCCTATTTATTTCTAAAGTCTACAAATATACAAATACACTTTCTCTCTCTCTCTCTCTTATCTCTCTTGTATACACAATATAAATAAAATTTAATACTTTATCACTATAAACCTCTTTTACCGAGTACATGCAAACCATTGATATTTATTTTACCAACGTTCTCTCTCTCTCTCTTTTATCCTTGCAATTTAATAGCCCCCACATGTACAAATTGTTTGGTGGGGAAATGGGTTTTGAACTCTCAATGGATAACCAGAGCCAGGTATTTTTTGTAGTGGCTCTGGTACAGTACATTGAGATTTCAAGTGGGAATGTACAGTGCTCATGACATGACGGATATTACAATTTGATTGACATTTGTAGAGCACACAACTCTCAACATGAATAAAGAATAATCAATTTGCATAGAAGCCCCACTTCCTCCTCCTCAACCGTTCTTCATCCCAACACTCCCCTCGACGTTTTCTCCATCTTTATCTTGCATTTTGAGGAAAGTCTTCTTGATTTCTCAAGGAAGGAAGGAAGAGAGAGAGAAAGAGAGAGAGAAAGAGAGAGAGAAAGAGGGGGGAGAGAGAGAAGAAAGAAAGCGGAGAAAGGAATGGACCCAAAGTTTTCCTTTCTCTCTCTCAAGAGGCATTGGACTGGGTGTAGCAAACAGCAGCTGTAGACAGAATTAAGTAAAAATTTCTCAAAAACTGGAGTCAGACCGGGAAATCCACCATTCTTCCTTTTCTCTCCATTTCCTCTTCGTCTTCCTTTTTATATTCATCCAATCCATGTTGTCCTATTCGTGTTATATATGTAGTAAAAAAACTAGCTTGGGTTTTTATTTATTATTATATTACCACATGGTGGTGTGCGAGAAAAATATTAATAATCTTTTTCCACTCCTTCTTCCTCATCTCCTCCATCTTTTTATGGTGAAAAATGAAAAACAAAGTTTTTTTTCTCCCCATCAACCATGTAAACTTTATGATTATTCTATGAGCACGCAAGCTTTTGATACATTTTTATGTGCAAATTATTGGCAAGTGCTAAATTGACTCAAGTCACAGAAAAGAAACAAAAGAGAAAATTGTCCAAAGGGGTTGTCACTGTCACAACAACAAAAAATTTACCTTTTGAAATTTCAAGAGAGAGAGAGAGGCTTAAGGAAATAAGTCGGAGGAAAGGAATTTTGAGAGATTACATGAGAGAGATGAGACATTGGGATTAAAAATAAAAGAGACTGAATGAAAGGGGAGGGTATACAATATATTTTCAAGAGTTTTGAAGAGAGACAAGCATAATAAAAAGTGACTGCGTAAAACCAAGAAAATTTAGGACAAGAGTTTTCCCCTTTTTCTTTTTGCAACTCTCCGACTCGACTTTTCACTCTTACCCGCCTGCCCGCCTCGTCCTTGCCCATGGACAAAAAGTAATTTCTAGTAAAGTTTCTTTTCCTTTGCCAAACTCAACTTGCATTTATTTATTGACAAAGTTTTCTTTCTCCCTATTACTGATAGTTATACGTATTAGAGGTTCCACGTCTCGTAAAATGGCCTCGTTTTCTCATCTCATTTCCCAAACTAACTTTAGCAACTGCCAAAACCTCCGCTTTCTCCATTGTTTTCTCTCTCTTGATTGTCAGTCAATGCTAAATATTTCTTTTGTTCCATCTTTTATACTTTTCACAACTCCCCAACACCACCAGCTTTCACCCAACTCATTCATAACCAAAACTGTTCCACCAAACATTTCATTAGTTTGACAAAAAAAAGTCATTCATCTTGAGGATTCCTTCATTAAATTACACCATTAAAAAAAATTTCTTTTTATAGATTTTATGAAAATAATTTGCAGACACAAAAATAAATTACAAAAAATTGTTTCGTGTTTGTTTTCCATCGAAAATAATATACAGAGACCAATTACAAGAGTATACACGGATGAATTGAATAAATCTCAATAAATTAAGATAAATTAACAATCAACAAATAATAATGACACTACACTTGTAAATTAATTGTCCAAGGTCTCTCTCTCTCTAACACATAGAAATCATCATTAAGTCTAATTTCCGAAAAAAAACACAAAGCTATCAACTAAAACATATGCAAATGTCAAGTTATAATACTTTACATCCATGTGAACTTGGTTTAATGGTGGCTCAGCACGCCACATGAATTTTTTTCTCAATGAATGAAAGACATGTATAAATTCACATTTACGAGAGAGAGAGAGAGAGAAAGTCATGCTTTAAAATACACACGAAAAACAAACTTGCTAAACTCAAAGAACACCCTCCCCCCCCCCCAAAAAAAAACGTGCCAGTATAGATTTTTCTTAGTGTAGTCTATGCCTACAAAGTAAATTATTTTGAGAGACATTTAGAATGCCTAAGCTAGAGAAAATATTAGAGCCACAAATAAAGTGAAGGTTAGAAAAAAAAGAAAAGAAAACTACGAGTGAATTCCAACTTCTTGTATTATCCTATTTAATGGCAATACTACAATCCCACGTATACTTTTTTACCACCATAAAATCCTTCAAGTCTCAGATCGATGTTCAATGAAGTTGCTCCAGAAAAAAAACAACAAGAGAGAAAGTCACACGAAAGAAAACTGTATGTGCATAGGGTGAGTAAGATGTAACATAAGAGGGAAAGTAAAGAGAAAGTAAGGGAAATGGAATCGTCGAGGTGGATCTCATTCTAGCTATTCGAGTAAACAGCAATTGAGGGAGAAAAACCAATCAATTGGAGCTGAGAACAAGTAGAGAGTCAACTCTAAAAGATTTTTAGATTCCAAGAGAATTCTACCTTGAAAGAATGGCAATAACAAGTATCCTCTCCCCCCCCCCCTCTCTCTTTTTGTCGAGTTTATAATATGAACTCACCTTCTACCATGGTAAATAGACTTACCTACAGCCACACTTTACTTACATACATTTATTATTAGTGAGAGTCCAAAGCCCAAGCTGTAAAAGTCTAACGCTAACGCCAAAAAAATACGTCAATAAACCAAGAGGATGTGAAAGTTGGAGATGTGAGAGAGAGTCGAGAGGAAACTGAAGGTAAGAGGAAGAAGAAGAAGAATAGGAAGGAGGACTCGAGTCGATTGCTCAGCATCTGTCTTATCTTCTCACATTGAAACCTTGCCACATTTCATTGTCATCCCAGTCATTGTAGATAGTGAATAGAGAGAAAGGTATTTTCTTTTGTCTCTCTCTTTTCTCTTTCCATTTGAGGTCCAAGTCTTTCTTGAGCAAACAAATCTTCATGTTGAACAATCCGTTACCCTTCTGGAAACTGCCTAACACTTTAGTTTCTTCTCATCAATTCAACCGTCCTCTAAAAACCCCACAGATTTATGTTCATTTTAATTATCAGTCCAAAGACCATCCCCCCTTATCCCTTTAGTATGCCTGACATGCTTTCTCCCATAAAATATTTATGTTTTGACACCACCTCCATTTTTAAAATAAAACAAATTTTAATCAATTCCTCCATCTCACTAGAGACCCCCCAACCACCAAGAGACCATTAGGGGGAGGAGGACTTTTAAATGAAAATTTGTCTTTATGACATGACCCATAATTTTAACATTATTTAGCTAATGCCCCCCTTAATTCCCACAAAAAAGTCCATCTAGAAAATGATCCTGAGATATTTTTTTCTCTCACAAAGAGAAAGAGAAAGCACACACAAAAATATAATCTTAACTGGGAGCTGTTATGTTGTGCTATATTTTAGCAAGCTGACACAGCCTGGTACTTTGGAGGAAGAACAGTAAAAAAACCATGGTCCCGGATTTCCGAATTATGGACAGTGACTGTGTAAGCTTAAAATATTATTTTGTCTCCCTTAGGTCAGAAGAGAGAGAGAGAGAGAGAGAGAGAAACTGTCTTTGTAGAGAGACATCACTGAGACCACCAAAAAAAGGAAGCTTTCTACAATATAAAACTGTACACAGTTGTAGTTTAATCTTCTCTATAATTTCACCAAGCACGTCATCGTTGTATGTGTACACTTGCCCTGAAACGTGCCTACAATCTCTTATACATGAGAGCATATGAGAGATGGAGAGAGAAAGTGAGAGGAGGGACGGTGAAAGCACAAGAAGGGAATCAATACTTGAGCTCTAGCTTACAGCCTGTCTCTCTCTCTCTCTCTCTTTCTCTAGCATTAGCACCATGTGGTCTCTCTTTCTCTTTGGGCAAGAATATCAACAAACGTTGAAAAACTGTCTGGGCAAACTAAGATGTGGACGTGTGTGTATTACTTAGGCCCATTCTTTCTCTACTCGTCAACTAAATGCATTCCAATCCTTCTGTCCCTCTCTGTCTATGGCACAAGAGAGAGAGAGAGAGAGAGAGAGAAAGAACCGCTTCCAGCTCTTGATGATGACAGTCAAGCTTTCCACTTAATCTTTGACTGCTGCTTCGCTTCATGTAATTACCATTTCGAAGAGACAAACAGAGACAGAGGGAACATGTTGAAAGTTTGAAGGGATTTTGTTTTTTAAGTGTGTTATCTTTGATCCTCCAAATACATCTCTCTCTCTCTCTCTCTCTCTCTCTCTCTCTCTCTCTCTCTCTCTCTCTCTTCCCTTCAAGCTCTCAAAACTTCCATGTCATCAACTTGGCTCCATGTGATCATTTCAAGTATTATTTGCCAAGCACTGAATCAAATTTTGAATTGTTTAGCTAACCCATCTTATCCCTCCTTCATGTCTCTCATCTTTTTTCAGTACTTTGGCAAATATTCCCCCTCTCTAGTTTTAACTTTAACAACCTTTTCTTTCTCCTCTCTCTCTCTAATTTTAATTTGTTCTTGTAATAGCAAGACAAAAAAAGAGAAAGGAAGGAGACATCATTATTTAGTGTCAAATGTTATGGAAAAGAACAGGCACTTGATTTAGCCAAATGCTTTTTACGAAATAGCCCCCCTTTTAAAGACAAGAGAGAGAGATGGGGAAAGACACAATTCATTTATAATGTAATTTGTAGTCTCTGGAAGGAAGGATAAAAAAAATATAAATGTACATTTTATTCTCAAGCTCAAAATATACGTGCAAAACTCCAAGTGGCCATTAAGGAAATGGGGCCAGTTGAAATAATCAAGACAAAATGGTGTAGAGGTGATCAAGTATCTTTCATCTTTTCAATCATTTTTAACACTACAAGTTTTCTCCTCTTGTTCAAAAAGAAACTTTTAGTATAAAAAATAGTGTAGGGGAGAGTATTTATCATTTTTTACAAGAGTTACCTTATGTATGCATCCATTTAAAAAAAAATGTAGAGAAAAGACAATATGATTGAATATCCATGTTGGAAAAAAGAGGGACCTCCTCATAGTCTTTGAGGTGGATGGAATCTCCTCGTGAATTTTTCATTTCTCTATTTTTGTAACCGTCAATTTGCTCAAACACACACACAGACTGGCTCACTACACGCTTTGTAGAGCAGAACATGGAAAACTTGAGAGAGAGAGTGTGTGTGTGTCTGTGTATTGATTGTCATGCCTTTCAGACTGGAATAACAATTTACATTGTGTGAGAAGGAGGAGGAGGGAGGGATGACTGGCTAAATGGATGCAACCATGTTCTATTTGAATTTGAAATGTACCAAAATGACGTGATTGATCGTCAAGAGTTCATGTTGAAAAACTTACCATCCCATACGAAAGAGAGAGAGAGAGAGAGAGAGAGAGAGAGAGAGTATAATGGACTGATGACAGAACGATGCCCGTCTATGAGATCACATTCATCATGTTGTTTTTTTATATATGAGACGCTCTTGGTGGTGGTGGTAGGTGCCAACTGCCAATATTTAGCAAGGGAATATGTTCTCTCTCTAATTTTTAACTTTCTCTCTCTCTCCACATTTCTCTTCCCATTCCCATCTAACACCTCTTGTTAGTCCTCCCTATTAGCACCACATTGTTCTTGAGATTGAAAATGGGCAACTCTTGTCTCTCTCTCTCTCTGTGTTAGAGCACAACTTGCATAATGTATTCACTAGGACGTGATTTTCTCTCTCTTTTCATTCAACATTGGGTCGTGATTACCATTGAAAATTGGAAATGCTTTCTACAAATGAAATCCCTCTCTCTCTCTCTATTTTATACACACATGACAAGAGTGAATGAGAAGCTTGTCAAAATGAAGGAATATGGACGAGTACTCTTACGTACATATTTATGAGTTGTGATGGTCCTTGACTGAGAGAGTGGGACAGAATTTCTCTAAAATATTTGAAATATAAACTACAATCATCATTCAAAATTGGAAACAAAAAACGCGACCCCATCATTTCAATTTTAACTCGTAAAAAATATTTAATTTTGAAGGAAAGAATATTAATAATAAAATTAATGAGAGAGGAAAAAACTTAATTTTAATATTACATTCTCTACACAATATGTTACAACCTTAAATTAATAGTCTACCAATGAAATATAAAAACTTTTATACAGAGCACAGTGTCCCTTTCATCTCACAATAAAATTATTTGAGGAGAGAGGAGGGCTCACAAACTAAATAATATTATTTCATTCTTCTTTTCCCTTTCATCTTTTTCCCTTGATGAACCAAACAAAAATCCCTTTGTCATTTTAGATGTACAACAAAATATTCAAAGTTACATGTTTTTTTACAAAAATTATTTTGGTTAAAAAATACATTTAATTTTTTATTTGAAAATTTTATTACGATGCATATTTATATTTAAATGAGGAGCTTTTTGGACTTGGATCAAGTTCAAAATTTTATATTATGTAGGAATTTTGTCAGATTTTCATTTTTCCCTTTTTATTTTTGGGTGAATAAAAAATATAGAAAAAAATTGAGTTTTACAGATCAACAATGCATGGCAATGAAAGGGATTTGGTGAACCAAAGGGTAGATATTTTGCAATGAAATTTTTGATCGAGATAGACAAAAGTTAGCCTTGTACAATTCAATGATCGATAAAAAAAACTTGTCTATTCTCTCCCTCACCATGTAGATTTCAGAGTTAAGCCTGTTGAGACAGAGAGAAAGAGTTTTTTGGAGGGGAAAGAAAGAAAGCAAAGTGCGTATTATAACCCCAAAGAATGTATTTTGAAAAAAGGAGAGCTTCATCTCTTCCATGTTCTTCTTCTTATTGTTATGTATCTTAACCCACCCGTCTCTCTCTCTCTCTTTCCTTTATTCTTTTTTTCCATTTCTCTCGTGCTGTGTGTGTCTGTTTTCTCTTTTTCATTCTGGGTACCTTTCCACTCTCTTTCCCCTTGTCCTATTATTTCCCTTGCTTTCTCTTTTGGGCTCGCCTCAATCTGAACAAGTTTTAACATCTCTAGAGAACCAACCAAGAGAAAGACCAGACCAGTCACATGTACAAGTACAAGTAGAAGCACCAGCAAGTAGAACAAAAACGGGATTCCCCCTCTTTTTCTCTTTCACACAAAATCATAGTGACTCAACTGCCAGCTGGCTTAAGGTACTTGAGCAAGTGCTGAACTTTTGTTCCAACTTGGAGTCTCCCCCTCCCTCCTCTATTTCTTCCTGTCCCTCCGTTCTCTCTACCTGTTAACATCTTTCTCCATGTTATTTTCCTTTTCACTTTCACCCAAAAGAGTGGATTCAAAATGTGGAAAACTTATGGTCTCATAACTTGACTAATACATTATCTTCATCCGTCTATGTCACCTTTATTTACACAATAGTCATAATCACATCCTTCCCCCTCCTCAATTCTTCCATCTGTCATATTATCCCTCCATCTGAATAATTACCTGTAGCACTTTAATCATTGTGCAAGTAATTCTTCAAAGAAATGAAAAATACTTAACCTACTTTGTCATTTCAATGACACTTAAATTGAAAATCCTCCATCCTTTCTCTACTTTCACTTATCGTTAGAGAGACGCTCATCCAAGAAATTACTCAACATAAAATATATCCACAATCAAAATTGTCTCGTTGATTATAAAACTAACTGAGGACAAAAGCTCTCCTATTTTCTCTCTCTTGTCACAACCACATTTTCAAGGAGATTGTGTACAAATGAATCTCTTCTGTATGAGCATCATTAGAAACATCCCACGTTTGAAAAGTAAATGAACAAGTTCATTTAATTTCCACTGTGGTCGTCCCTCATTTGGTCGCTATTTGAGGAAAAACGTTTTTTTTTGAAGTGTATTGACAATCATTTTCGAAGGATGATCAAGGAAGACATGACTCAGTGTCACATCTCTCATGTGGACAAGTCCAACCAAAAAAAGAGAGAAAATGTGTTCTATGATCTTTGGGTGAACGTTGTAACTCTGATTGGGTATCGAGATAGTAGAGTTTGATATCAAAGGGAAAGGAGAGATGAGGACAGACAGAGAAAGAGTGAAAGTTAAAAGCACAAAGGATGAGATAAAAGCCCTCTCTCTCTCTCTTTCGAATAGAAAGGATATGACCATAGAGAGAGAGAAAGTGAGACAGGTGCATATTTAAAACCATCTATAACTCTCTAAAAAATATTATGTCCTTTTTATCTCTCTCAAACCATTCGTCTTTCTACCAAACGAGCATAGGTTTTAGCTCGTACAGCACAGGAATTTATGTGGTCGATAGTTACGGTCCAACAACTCGAGAAGAAATTCCTTGGGTCTATACTGCACAAGATAACGGATCATGTAGCTACACTATGGATTACAAATTAAGTACATACTAGTCAGTAATTAACCGGAAGGTTTCAGACCGTGACTGCAAACCCCCCACTAAATTGGGTCCTCCACCCTCCCCTCCCCCTCCCTATTTTTTATCTAACTACAGAAAAAAAACTACACTTATTTATAACTATATGATACTTAGAGTAAACTTTAACAAAGTTTTTTTTTCTTCACTCTAAGAATTCTCTCCAAAAAAGTAGCCGTAGAATCAGACTCGAGAGCCAACCCAGTGAGAGTCATACACAAAGATTTTTGATTTCAACAACTAACATGGAACTTTCTTTTTCTTTTCTCTTTTATTTTTCTTACTCAAACTTTAGAGTACTCAGTACTCGAGAGAGAGAGAGGAAAAATGAAAGGCGGGGAAGGGGAGAGCGAGAAGAAATCATTTTCTTGTACACTTTCAAGATACCCAAAAATTTGCATTTTATCATCTTAGAAAAGAAACTCTACCTCCAAGAATTTTCTTAATTTTCTCTATAAAACTGCCCAAAAGCCATTCTTCTTGTCCATAAAAAATATCTCCCGTAAACAAATGACCATCTGAGGAAGAAAGGGACTGTCTCCAGTTAAAATTCATGGAGAGGAATAAAAATTTGGAGAAAACGATGTGACAAAGAGTCTCATGGCGGCATTCGTTAATGATTCAAATAGGGCTCAGTCAATCAATTTAGACAATTTAATGGGCCACAGTTTCACTTTCATTGACTACCCCGAGACGACTCCTCACTTAATTACTTTGTAGCCTCCAGTCAGTGAGTCTGATTGTGTATAAAGTTTACATGTAAAAAAATGGGAGAATTGTCATGTAAAATAAAGGCAAGTGGATATTCATCGTGTCATAAATTGGGAAATATTTTTTTTATGAATATAAATTCTGTACAGATGGAAAATGCTGTGAAAGACAAGGGGAAAAGTCTAGTTTCATTTGGGTGGGAAGGAAGAGAGGAGGGAGAGGGGAAGAGTAATTTGAAATTTGAGAATGGAACTGTAAGTGAGGAGATGTAAATGTCACTTGAATTCCTTCAAGCGCCAGTGCTCCCCATCTCATTAATTATGGAAGAAGAAGCTTCTCTCGACTAACATTGTTAAAAGAAAGAGTGCGAGAAGATTCAAGGAAATAATTGAAATTGAATTGGTGGCGCCGACACACATTTCACCATGGAAACTCTCTCTACTTACATGGAACCAAGTGGCTATAAATGGAAAATGTTGTAATGTACTTGTGTGTGTGTTGGGAAAGTTCTGGAAGAGAGTCATCATCCTCCGGATCCTTGCCTCATGATCTCCCTCTCTCTCCTTTCCCTCACTTCCTCTCCCACAAGAATGGAAACAACGTTCAGTTGAAAGTAGACTACGATCTACAAAGATGGAGGTGAACTTCCTCTCTCTCTCTTCTTTTCATTGAATCTTCTCTCACAAGAACAAGGCGACAAAGAGAGGAACGGAGGAAATCTCAACAAACAAAAAAAAACAAGCAAGACTTTTACGTATCCTCACACTGCAAGTATTCTGTATGTACAAACATTTCATTTTCAATTCAAAACAAATATTTGAACATTAAACCATTCATTCTTTTTCATGACAAAGTGACTGCACATTTAAAAAAAAATTAACATTTGAGTAGTCTCTATTACAGCCTTTGGAATTTATGCGCATGCATGTTAGAACAAGATAGTTTAATTGGAATGAATAAAATTCTTGTAACAATTATTTTGGTATTTTCCACAGTCTCATCTTTGCCAGGAGGTACGACTAGGTACATTCTACCATTTTCCATCTCTCTCTCTCTCTCCCGTGTGTGTGTATGGTGAACACCTGCTCTTGTACCAAATCATTTTTTGTTGCCCATTCAAAACACAACTCTTTACATTTTAACATTTACACTGCAGTCTGCACTGACATTCAATTTGAAATGATGACAAAATCCTTCCCCCCAAGTAATAATATTTCTAATGAGGGAATTTCCGGGGATTTATAAAAACTGGGAGTGAAAGTACATGAGGAAGATGACAAACATTAAATGTATGGGCAGATATTTCATTGTTTATTACTTTCCTCCTCATCACACCTTTACATTTATTTCATTTACAAATTGTTAAAAAAAACTGCCTCCTTTTTAATCACTAAAATCCTGTCAAATATTAAACGTCATGACTGTACTCTAAAAAATTGGAACTCTAATAAAGTAGTAAAAATATACAGGTAAGGAAAAATTCATCAGGAATTTTTGAAATCTGACATGATGACAGGTACTCTTAATTTTCATCTCCCGTCCATCTCCTCTCATGTAACAGACCGAACCAAATATAAGACAATACTAAATGTAACTAGAATTGCATGGATGGAATAGAACATAATAAAATTTCGAAAATAGGCCTTTTAAATTGTACATTGACACATTAAAGTGTTTAGACTTACTTGTTAGAGATGTGGCTGAACTAAACAACATTAAATTGAACGACTATTTTATTTTACATGCCGAATAGATCATTGACCAGAAGAGACAGAGCCAAGAGAGAGAGAGAAGTCTGGAGTGGATCAATATCATTCCATGAGTACAAACTACAAAAATAAGGATGAAGTTAGGAGGAGAGGGAGGGGTGGGGGTGGGGAGTATAAAAAGGAAAGAGAAAAAATAAGAGGAACAAAAATAGGGTTTTCAAAGCATCACAGCTTAAAGCCAAAACTTAATGAGTAATGAAGCTCTTGTGTTGGCTGTTATGTAGTTGGGAGTGCAAATCCTTCAAAGTTCAACGGAGCGAGAGTGCATGGTAAAAGAAAGATTGCAAATTATGCATGACTACAACTTGAACCACGTTCACGTCCTACAGAACAAGAAAATACTCATACCACAAGGCACAAGGCAACTTTCATGCTAGCACCACTCCACATTCAATATTCATGTCCTTACTCCTGTTCCATCATTACTCTTACAGAAAATGGATGAAAATTACACAAATATTCATTTTCATCATCTTTCCTCTTACTCAACCCAAGCACCTTATTTCCCATTTTATTCTCACATTTAATTCCGAGTTGGTCAAGGAAGGAAGGAATTAAAATAATTATTGTAAATTTATCATTATAATGGCAAAGTACAACCTGTAAATAAATACATTTTAATTTAAATTTATATTCAGTCGAGTTGATGTTACATTGTCACAATTAACCGGAAACTGAAAATTTGTCTTTCTTGTAAACGGCAGATTAAATTTATTGACAATTACATCACAAAAAATTCAAGATTAGCATTAAAACCCACTTTGGGAAGACTTGAGAGTTTTTTTACTTGCTTTAAATGGAAATAAATTGTTTTTTTTACTTTGTACTTTGACTGAATGCAGTTCAAGATGCGTTTTAGATTTAAAAATTTTGACCTAAATGATCTTTAATTCATCATCCATGACTAACTAAAGATGAAACGTTTTGTCAAAGAGAGAGAGAGAGCGAAAGAGAGAAAGACGTTTTCTGAGCTATTTGTCAACAAGACAGATTTAATTAATTTTCTCTTATGTTCAAAAGAATTATGTGCATTCATGTATGAGCAACTAAAATATCTGTAGTTGTATGTTGCCAAATTTAATATACAAATAAAGAATTTTATTATCATTCGTAATTAATTTATGAACCATTCACAGGTCATCACAGGTGAGATGATAATTAAACTCGAGTAAATAATTGTGCCTGACACTAATAAATTAATTGTAAATCCCTCACAGCAGTTGTTCATCTCTTTAGTACAAATAACAAATCAAACATAATTAAATGATCCAATCTTTTCCACTCAAAATGTAAAGAGATTTCATCTTTTATTTATTCTAGACAAGAGACAGAGACTGGGAATAATATTTTCATTGTTTTGGTTTCCCGGAAACAAAAACAAACAATGAATGTTGAATGTACTCTGTATTTTGCCAGAGGTTAAAATAGCAATAACAACAGTTTTGACAGACATTTGACTTGTTGATAGAAATGACAGTAAAAAAACAATGAAACTTCATCCTCAAAATAACTTGGTCTGAACAAACCAATAAAAATTATTACAAAAGAATTTGTAAAATTAAGATTAATATCAACTCAAAATTAGACTGTATGATAAAAGACTAGAAGACTTAGTTAATTTTTGAAATATTTGACTAGCGTCTCTAATTAAATATTTTTGAAAAATGACAAGACATGTATTTGTAGAGTAAATTAAATTAAGTGGAATTTTCCATCATTCTCATTTGACTAATTATTTTGTTACAACTGCACATGTCCAAACACAAAACCGACATTGAATGGGGTCTACTCAACATTTGCTAATAATACTAAAAATATTTCTGTTCATTAATTAAAATGGAGGAAGAGACCAAGGCGGATTTTCTACTGCTCTATCAAAAAAACCATTAGTCATTTCATAAGTAACTCTACACCTTTTACTCATTCGTCTCTTCTCCTTGCCAAAAACATATTCAACAAAATAAAAGATTCTTCAAATCTTACTCAAGTCTCAAATTCGAATCGTCACTAAAAAAAATTTTTCACACTTTTTGAATCTCTCCACTCCTCTCTACAATTATAATCTGAATCGAATTTTCATAAAATATTTTTCACTTGAAAATTCCTCCATAAAAATATTATTTGTAGTCTATTACTATTTTTTACTAATTATTTACATTCTATAGCTAAAATTATTGAAATATTTGTACAAAATACATAATTTCATTTTCAAAGGATAAAACTGGTAGAAGTTACACAAAAAAATCAACAAAACATAATTTGGCAAACTCATAACAAAATTAAATTCCCCATCATCCTCTACATCTACTCGATCCCCCAAAAATTTTGTATAGCCACAAATATGTAAAATACGGAATTGAGCCAAATTAGAATCCATTTAGTTTGTTTGTGATTATACGAAATTCTTTTTCAACCATTATAAATTATGTTTGAAGGCGGTAACAAATTCAACAGTTTTTTTTAGAAATTCTCCTCGTTTTCCATCTCAGTCCTCAGTCCTGGTAGGTAGAAAATAGTGATAAAAAGGAGGAATGAGGGAGAGATGTAGAGCGAAGATTATTTAACAAAAAAAATATCCATGTGCCCTTGTATATTTAAATATTTGTATAGAGAGATTACACATATATTTGAGAGATGAGGGGAAAAGATACTCGAAATACTTTATTTGCAAATGGGATGCAATGTAGGACGCTTAGAAATCCCACTAGTCAGTAAATAAACAACGTTCCGAGGCCGTTCATGTAACATTGGAGAAAGACAGATTAGTGGTAATGAAAGAAAACTTTTTTTCATCTTATATTTTTTCTATAGGCATTCACACACTCTCTCCAGCCATGTGTCTGGCCCAACTTATACATCAAAGATCATTTTACACATAGAAAGCGAGAGAGAGAGAGAGAGAGAGAGAGAGAGCAAGATTCTTTGGTGAAAAATAAAAATATGAAACGAGAGTGACAGCACCCAAGGAGTAGACAAAACTCACTTGTCTTGTCCTTCCGGCTGACAGAGGAGAGTCATGTACATGTGTCATGTTCATGGAGCCATGAGTCATGGATCCCAGTTGACGTCTCTAGTACAATGTAGCCTACACATCATACAAAATATTTGAAAGATTGACTCATCCCATGATTCAAGTCAACTGCACACAATTCACAACCAAGAGAGAGAGAGAGGCTCTTGCTCTGTACATTATTTTCTTGGCCATTTTTGCCATGCTCCATGAACAACGTGACGACTTGTAGAATGAGAACATGTGAAAATTTACAGTAGTTGGAAATTACCCGTTAAATAGACCGATCGGCTTGATTACCAGGAGGGCAAAAAGGTTTTACTTTTAACATTTACAAATTTGAATCATGTCAATGTACAAATATAAAGACTTGAGACAAATTTTGTTAATTAGTCACTACAAATTATGCACTAATTATTTTACAAATACAATTTTTCAACTTGTACATAATAAATTATTAATAATAATAGTTCATTCTAATTCCAATCATCATGTTACACATAAAATTAAGTCATTTAAATATTAGACACAGAATTCAAATAAATTCTGAGATCACAGAAAATATCTAAAATAGAAATAAATAATAAAAATAAAATGCTCAAAACAAATTGTAATTATTCCTGGAAGTGTAATATTAGAAGAATAAATTTTACAATGAATTAATAGAAATTGTACAAGAAAAATCCAAGAATTTCTGTCTGAGAATGTCAGGTAAATTAGAGACACAAAAAAATCAAGTGAAATGGAAACTAAAGAGAGAGAGAGAGAACACAAGGGACGCCGGAAGTAAATGAGATTGATCTTGGATAATTTGTAGAGGAAATTTAGCCTATTTTTAATTCTAAAATGAACGTCACTACAAACTCTGCAATAAAGAGGGAGGGTATTAGAGCAATACAACAAAATAAAGACTCAGAACATAAGTTTAAATGAATCATCCTTGTTCAAAGCATTCAATTTAAGAAAAAGCTAGTTAGGATCAAAATTTTTGTCCCATAGTATTTCTACAAAAATATGTACAGTAGAGAGAGGACGAAGAGATGAAAGAAAGAGTGTAAGATGAGGAGTTCTCAAAAGTGGGGGGATGGTGAATAAATTCAAGATGAAGAGTAGGTACACAAGATGCTCAAGAAGAAGGATGCGCTGTACCTCTCCGTGGAATGTAGAAATCTCTGTTTTGTTCATGAATGTATAATTGCACATACACCACACACGATCACCAACTACCTCTTCGTACTTTAACTTGTTTGATGATACAGGAACATTTGTAAAAAACTACGTTAAAAAAAGCCACCGGGGGGAAAGTATCAAGGAAAAAGGCTGCATAGCATAGAAAGAGAGAGAGAGAGATTTGAGTGTGTAAGTGTTTTTAAGAGACGGGGACATGCCCTAAATTCAGTTCAACTTTAAACTGGGCCCAATTTGGCAGTCTTCCGACTGTCCCAAAAATGGCATTGGGAACTCTAAGAAATTGTATACTAGAATGGGGTGGTGTGTTGTAACCGAGTGGGTTATTGGTTCCCTGAAAAACTTGTAAGATTTGGCCAATTATCTCCATCCTCTCATCATACAGAGACTTTAAAAACCAATCTCATTTCCGTCCCTCGCCGCAGAACAGCTTTCGACCGTAAGTTAACCACGTTTCTCCACATTTATTTATTTGAACACCACCAATTTCAATTTTTTTATACAATTAAATCCCTTTGTCTCCATTATGAGTACACCCCCACCCCCTCTCTCAATCTGTAGTATTTTAATTGTCCCTTTAATATAAATTGTCATCAATCCCACCTTTCCTGTAATTAGTCAAGTGACTTGTGGTCAGCCACTCGGGTCAGCTCAGCATACACACACAAGCTTAAGCCTAGTAATAAATTAATAGTGCTTGCCCACTATTAAAATCAATCAATCAATCAAAATTATTGGTTCATCTCACTCGCTTTCCATTGTTTCTCCAGTTTTTTTAAAAAATTGTTATTCAAATGAAGTTCTACAAAAAATAAATATAAGACACTTTCTGTCTCAACTGTCAATTAAAGTGAATTTTTGTTTTGTTGTGCTACAATTAAAGTCACTACAAATTTTGACAGTTTCACTTAAATTTCAAAATAAGTGCACACACACTCCAAAGTGTTCAATTTGGAAATAAAAGTGAATTGAAGAAAAAATGAAGAAAGTAGTCCAATTTATAAAAGAGAAAGTCCAGTCCAAGGAGTTGACCACTGGACTTTTTTAATGAAAATTAATTATTGAAAAAAAGTGCTTAAAGTTAATTACCGGTTTCAATGCAAAGCAGAGTAAAATTAATTGATTTTAGAAAATGAGAGTGTGAGATAAGTGTATGCTGGACTGACACGTGGTTGCGGGTCCATGATTGAGAATTTAAATAATTTGAAGAGTTGTTGAGTAGAAAATTTGAATAAAGTTCAAGTGATTTGAGCCCCGTGAATTTATCTTTGTACAGGAAAGCTCAAGGGCTGTTCAATTCCAAGTGTTCGTTCATCGTGATAGGGTCCAGTCCACACCGCTTTCAAACGAGGTCAAGTGAAAATACAAGGTCGTTCTCAAAATGGTCGTCGAAAAGAAATCTGAGGGTCCTGATCCCGACCCCACAGAATTCTTGTTTGTCTCTTTAGAACAAAAGAGAATTGATCAAACCAAGCCTTATGATGCCAAAAAGGCTTGTTGGGTTCCATGCGAAAAAGATGGCTTTGTCCTTGGAGAGATTCGGTCAACCAAGGGAGACTTGGTTGTCGTTGGAATTCCCGGTGGTGAGGTACGCCATCCTCCATCTTTCTTTAGTTATTTTACAAACATTTTTCATTCACATTACAAATTTAATTTTTAAAATTATACACAATTATGAACGAGAAATGCCAGTGACGAAATGCTTCGTAGAACCAATGAAAATGATTTTAGAAATGTCAAATAATTTATGAAAGTGAATTTTGACAACACTTGTAAAAAAAATGTACAGGAGAAAACACTTAAGAAGGAAATGATTTCTCAAGTCAATCCCATGAAATTTGAGAGGGTCGAAGACATGGCTGACCTCACCTACTTGAGTGATGCTGCTGTTTTACACAACTTGAAACAGCGTTACTACTCTAGATTAATTTACGTGAGTCCATGGTCAGATGGACAGCAATGCAATAATCCGGTTTTTTTCTCTCTTTTTCTCTTTCTATTCAATTCGGCGGGGTCTCAATATTTCTACGGTGAAACTCTAAAACGCAATCAATAGGAGCAAACTTTGAAAAAAGATTTGGTCACTCAAGTCAATCCTCCAAAATGTAAACTTCCAATTTATTTTTTTCTACTTGCGAAATTCTTTTTAGCCTCAGTACAAAGATGATTTTTTTTATTTTGGATAAGAGAAAATGGTTGAGACTAATTGTCTAAAGGTTTTTGACACTTTGTGACCTCCAAAGGTCATTTTTAGAACTGTGAATCATTCACAGCCTTAACTGACAATAATATGCCCAAATGGGAATTTTGCTTATTGTTATTAAATAGAGCTCTGCATATTCCAAATTTTTATAATTGAGAAAACTTTTTTGTTAAATATGCCAAGAAACCATTTGTCGACAAAACAATTTGTCCATTATTCTCAAAATTGATTCCCGGAAACATTTTTGAAAGGAAATAAAGACTTTTTTTATTATAAAAACATTGACTTCAAATCTCAACTTGGGTTCTCATCTTTTTTTGTGGTTAAAAAGAATCTCGCTTTAAATTCAAAATAATCAAAGAACAATGCCAGTCTGAGACAATTTTGTTCTTTTTTTACTGAAAGGAGGTTTTATGAAATTGAGATTTGATTTTAAAAAATTGAACCTACCTTTCACAAAATTTTTGTAAAAAAATAACGAAATGTCAAGTCTCTGTATACATCTTTGGCAATGATTCTAATTTAAATAATGATGAAAATGTAAAATGTACATTATTAAAATGTAAAATTTTAAATGAAAAAAAGACGAAAAATGCGAAGACATGAGTAACCTCACATACCTCAATGACGCTTCCGTACTTCATAATTTGAAACAACGTTATTATCACAGACTAATCTACGTAAGTTTAATTATTCAGCGCTGCCCAGCAGCTTACTGCTACTTAATTTAGTTTTACTTAATGCTCTTACTGTACTTTAAATTAATTTTTTTTCAAATTATAATCCTTTATCTTTCTCCTCTATCTATTATTTCAAAGTACCTCACAAATTTGTCTGTATTTTGTCTAATTAATTACATTTTTTAAACATAAACGTAATTTAAATTAAATATTCTGCTGTTCCTCCTTTCTTTCACTTTCCTTCTGAGTTTACTAGTCACTTTTTGGCTTTCTTTTTACCTTGTTTTTTTGTGTGCTCAACTTTCATCTCAATTCTAATCTCTCGTTGTGCTTGAATATGATAACCAGATAATTAATTAAAAAATATTTTTAATTAAAGTTAGAAAAGTAGCTTAAAGTACTTTTACTTTACATGGAAATTTTTCAACATTTATTTTTGCTGTGTAACTAGTTGAGTAGTTTTTAGAAGATTATAAAACAGTACAGCTTTTGTATGGCTTCTCTGCTTTGGCCTAGACAACGGTCCAAATGTCGTCACTCCTACTTGATTGACCAACCCGAAAAAACCCGAAAAAGCATTACATGTTGTTGGGATAAATGTTTAAAATTTCTCTTTGAAATCTGAGACTGAGAAAAAGAGTTCATTATTGTTTACCCTGCTATAATGTGTCCCCAATGACCTACATTACATTTCAAATCATGAGCATTGTTGTCCACAATGCCCGACCTTTATTCTACTTCTTTTTTGTGTTATACTTTAATTAAAATATTATTACAATTTTTCGTAGTTTTACCCTTTGCACGTTTTCCTCCACCAAGTCAAGGAATGGGCCTCTTTTTTATTTAATTTCTCATTCGACAGTATTTTTTGTCAACGTAAATTATTTGCGTAACATTGTCAAAATAATTTTAAAATGTCTGGAATTGTGGGAAAATATAAAGAAAGGTCACATTCAAAATGAATATAAGATCCAATTCTGACACGAAAGAAATTTGGATTCTTATATCATACCTTGACCCTCCTGACCTGCCTTCCCTTGATTTTTTTATTCGTTGTACAAAAGACAGTGACAGCGTTATTTCTAAACAAATATTTCAAAGTCGATTTTTTACAGTTTTCAAATCACTTGAGTAGTGATTGAATTGTGGTTATGAAAAAATCTGCATTATAAAATGAAAAATGAATCAAAACTTTGTACTACAGTGTAGTTTTCATCCTTTTCATTTAAATTTGACAATAGTTATGGGACTTTATGTTCCATTTTCATCCTCGAGTCAATTTTTGCTCCTTTTGTTATGAGAGAGTTCCAGCTTGTGTTGTAGACATGATAGGAAATGGCCAAAACGAGTAAAATTGAGGAAATGAGGTTGACTTATCTAAAATATTTATGCTTGGGAGTATTCCACACGTACCAGGTTAGGTTTTCAACTTAATGTATTGAGCATAGTCTACACATGGAAGAATAGTTAACTGTTGAGACTGAAAAAGCCGACCAAATAAATTGAATGTGGAAAAAGGAGCATTTGAGTTTTTTTTGTCTATTTTCCCCAATACGACTTTTAAAAGACCAACTCTGGAGGAAGAGGAAGATGAGAGATCCTATATATAGAAAGAATGTCCCTGCGCCTATTTTTGTCACTCGCTCATGTTAAAATAGGGAGGGAGAGAGAGAGAGAGAGAGCTTGACAAAAATTGTCTTTTTCTCTTTTTTACTTGTTATGATTATAACCCACCTACAAAAAGAGAAAATGATTCCACAACATGCTTAAACATCCACTTTTTAAAAGCATGATGATCGTCAAAATGAGCAAACTATAAAAATCCATGTTCCTCAACTATTTTTATTGTAGACACTTCAATTTTTTTAAAAAAAAATTCTACCGACAGTTATCAATCATATTTTAATATTTAAATTCTTCATTATTGTAGCTGAATTCTCCGTAAAGTACAAATGTGCAGGTAAAATAGTCATGTCACAAAAAAGAACGCTTTTTAAAATGATCAAACTACTTTTTAGGTAGAATCATGTCCCAGGTCAAAAATATATTTCTATAGGTACAAAGGCACATGTAACCAGTGAATATTTTTATATTGAAGATCATTACTATTCATTAGTTAAAAAATAAAATTACAAGATGATTAGATTAAATTAGCAAACAATTTTCATTAACTCTCCATTCAAAATGTCAATGAAAAGAATCCCCATCAGCCCTTCAATAAATTCACAACCCGGATCTAGTTTAGCCACAATTGACAAAAAAATTGAGGATGCTACGGATGATGATTCAAGTTTTTCTATAGATGCTAAAGAGGGTGTGTTACATTTTTGCAAACCTTGTTTCCTACCCGCCTGGCTACAATTCTTCTCCTGCCAGCACATGATTTTTAAGCCATTGCCTAAAGATTCAAATTTGTTCAAGTACATAGGAGTATTAGTAATGATCATCTTTTACTTGTATTCCATGAAATTCTTAGACAAATCCTTCATCCACCCACTTGTACTCTCTCTAAGCCACCAACTTTTTTTTTATGTACAGACTCCTTTGTGAACGTTAACAAGATTTTTTTTTGATGAAACATATTCTTACCTAAATATATAAATACCCAATAAGAGTCGCTGGAATTGAACATTTTTGTCGTCATCCACCCCCCTAGTCTCTGTATAATGCCAATTTAACTCTACCAATTTTCATACAATGCAGATTTCTTCATCTTGACAAAATTTACTCTGTACAAAAATGATTTTTTTTACAAATTCCAAGAGTTTATTTGACTACACTCCATTTTTACTTATGTATACATGTTATATTTTAAGAGCATGAATGCCATGTCCCCCCCTCTTTATCCCTTTTAATCAATGTCAACATTATTGTATAAATATTTTTTGTATATTAATTATTTTTATGCCTTCAAGTCTATAAATACCTTTTATTACATTATTTGTATAGACGCATTTTTTTGCAAAATATTTATTTTGACACAAATTAAATGTGTTCAGAATTAAATGTCAAGAAAATGAAGCTTTTATCAATGTCCCCTCCCCCTTCATCTGCACTGTATCACTGTCACTATTAAGATATACATTTTTGACCAAATTCTTTGTAAAAATTACCCTTCCTTATCCTCATTTCTGTTAAATTAGTTGTAATGAAGAGTAATGAAGAAAGGACTAATTAATTAATTAATATTTTTGGTGGGTCTCCTCTTTGTCAACTATAGACCTACTCTGGTTTGTTTTGTGTGGCCATCAACCCCTACAAACGTTATCCCATCTACACCAATCGAGTTGTTCAAATCTACAAGGGCAGAAGACGAAATGAAGTTCCACCCCACATTTTTGCCATTTCTGATGGAGCCTATTCTGATATGTTAAGTAGTAAGTGTCTCATCCATACTAATATTATTTAAACATTTTATATCCAATTAAGTTCTTTTTTAAATAGCGAGTGAATTTAAAATTTTAATTGTGGGAGATATTAGTCTCAACATGGAAAAATAAATTATAACAAAGAATGTAGTCTCATGCAGGATGAGGAAAGAAATATTTGGAGAAGAATTTAGGCATGGAACACATGGAGGGTTTATTTATGATGAAATGGATATTTGCATGGAGCTCGTCGTAGTAGATAAAATGTTGGAAAGTCGGGATGCAAAGATGGTAAAAAATAGAATGAAAGAATATTTTGTGAATGAAGAGACAAAATGGGAGTTGGGAAGGAGGGGAGGAGATGAAATAAGTATTAAAGGAAGTTGGGACGTGTGCCCTTAAAAGGCAATGCACCTTTGGGGCATAGAGCATGGCATCTTGGTGTATAGAAAACCTTCCTAAAATAAACCTCTACTTTTTTCAAACTTTATTTTCATTTCTTTTGGCACCTTGCCTTAATTCTTAACACATGAGAGTAGCCAGAAAGAGAAAAGACATTCCAGAGAGACAAGAACAACTTTGGTACAAAAAATGAGCAAGATCTACATTTCAAAATCTAAACTATCATACACAGATACAATTTGTATCATAGTTACTCCTACACACATATATGTAGCAGTATCTTTATCTGTAACAATTTTAAGTACATAATCGATATGTAAGTTTTTAACTTCCTTTCCAACTTTTTTTGCTCTCTCTCTCTCTTTACCTACTGAAAAGATCCGTTGCCCATGATTTCTAATTGTATTTTATGATGAGAGACGATGACAGCATGATCCAATTCATTGAGAGTACAGAAAAAAGTTAGAGACCTGCATAATGTTCTATATCTTAATTTAGGTCAAGTATAGGGTCCCGTGTTTAGATGATGTTTTATTTGTGATACCATGAATACATGTACATGTACAAAGTTTAATGAAACTTTTATTTTCTTACAGATCATGAGAACCAATCCATGTTGATTACGTAAGTTGAATTTTTGTATAAATTAAAATATTTAATCCAGTCCAGTCCATTCTGTCCAGTATCCTTACAAAGTTATTGCCATTTAAGAAAATTAATTTATATAGTTTAAAACAAAAAGAAGCAATTGAAGATTGAATCAGAATTAATTTGTTTTGACTGCAACTTTATCTGCGAAATTTTAACTCATTTTGTTCTCTCATAAAACTTTTATGATCAGATGAAATTTGACGCTTTCACTCCCTCTCTGTTTTTTATATTCAAAAAAAATCAGCTAGAATCTATACAATAGCAGTCTCTCCTTTGTTATGAAAAAAGTGAAAGTAACTTTCACCTAGCACCCCCTCGAGAATAGCGTCCCACCTTTTACTCCCAGAGGGGTTTGAGCTTTCTAAATAATAGAGATTTAGGGTTAAATGAAGGTTGCTCGACATTATGAAAGGAAATAGAAATGTATTGTGTGTTGACTTTCTCCGGAATTTTTAAAAACCCTCCCAAACTATTTCCTTGTACTTGTACATTATTTTGAATCATTTTAATTAATTTATATTTTGTTGTTATTGTTTTCAGCGGAGAGTCGGGAGCAGGAAAGACGTTTGTCCCAAATTCATTATTTTTTGTATTAAAATGTCCAAATTTGTGTGTCCAAGTGACCCGGAAACTTCCAGATGAATTGGCTTTCACTCGGCCCCTTTTTAAAATTTTGCAAATCTGTAAATTTTCATCAGAATTGCATACAGCTTGTCAGAAAGTCCCCACACAAATGCTAGAAGTGGTCACTGGTTGACCCTCGTATTCCCTTTGACTAGTGTCAACTCTTTTGGACACTGGTCACCCAATGTCACTTTGACACACACTGTCGATTTTTTTGACAATTAATTTGTAGTACTTAATTTTTGTAGCCCCAAAAAATCTCCGCATTATTTTAATGGTCTCATGTCAATTCAATGTAATCCGCTTAAGTAGATTGAAGTCATGAGCCATGGAAATAAGGGATTGTGGAAAAAGAATGAGCCATATGTACATGCTATATAAAACATTGGGATTCAAAGTTAAAAGGACAATTTTGAAAAAGAAATGTAATTGTGTCTCAAACAGTATGTACATATGGTTCGTTGTTACTTGTGTGTCATTCATTAAATCAATTTGTATAAAAAAAGGGAAAATACCAAGAAGGTCATCCAGTATTTTGCAGTAATTGCCGCGTCGGGACGTAAAGCTCAGTTTGCCACGGTAGGATATCAAAATAATAAAAGATTATAATGTCGTAAATCCTCGAGTACAACCCTTGGGGATTCCAGTTTCTTAAGCTTCTCTAAAATCCAAAAGTATTAGAGTCGCTAAGTCCATGAATTAACATTTATGATGACATACTTGAGACTCCATAACCGTCTACGAAAAAATGGGGTTGTATTGATGGATTTACGAAATTGTAACGCTGAAGCCTATTTCTACTATTGGTTTACAAGAATCAACTTTTTTTTGAAAGCTCTACTAAATTTCATGTCTTATTTCTTCCTCTTTTATTTAGTTTTAACCAAAAAAAATATCATTATTAATGCAGGAGAGTCAATTGGCTTACTATGTAAAAAACCAAGCTTTCACAATTTTAATTGCTCCAAAGCTTATTTTATTTTCTATTCTGCTCTCTCTCTCTCTCTCTCTCAAAAGTTGGAGATTTTATAGTGTCAAGAAGATGACAGTTTTGTTCATAATACATTTTATTTTTCAGGAAGTTTTATACAGAAAGCAAGACAAAAGTACTTGATTGGCAATTTGAGATTTTGGGTTACAAAGAGTTTTCTCATATTTCTCTTGACAATTTCTCTGTGTATTTTAACATGAAAAAATGTTCTAATGGTACAAATTGATTTAATGAGTTTGTCCTGAATTTGAAGTTTATAAAGAGATTAGAAAATTTGGGATATAAAATAAATTCATTGAATAAATTTGTCTGAATAAAAAGGGAAAATACCAAGAAGGTAATTGCGTACTTTGCCAATGTCGGGGCCACTGGAAAGAAAGATGATTCTAAGAAGGTGATAAATTTAGTTAGGTCATTGTGTTTGTCAGTTGAAATGCCTTTTTTTAGTATCCCAAAGACACTCTGTAAGAAACAGTCGGTGGTCTATAGAAATCACATTTTGATTGTCGTAAATGTCTGACTACCATTTTTAATATTTTACTGTCATGTTCAAGGGACGAAACAAAGATGAATTACAATCATCCTCCATTCGTTAGATATACTTGTCTTTTTTATTTTTTGAACTCATCCGCTTGATCTTCATTTTTTTGTCACGTGCTTCTTAGTATTTAGTGATTATTTTTTTCAATTAAAGTTTGGACAATTAATTATTATAACTTTGATCATTTGTGTGTGTGTCACTAACAGTTTGTGTTACAAATATCTTAAACGTGATGACAACAACTTTTGGCTCGGATATAATGGCCGAACTAAGGAACTCTGATATATTTTTGATGTAATTAACATTTTTGTTTGAATTTGTACTACTAACTACAATAATTTTCACAATGAGAGAATTTAAATAATCAACTTTGGGTGGGGGATGAATATTTAGGGCTCCCTTGAAGATCAAATTGTACAAACCAATCCTGTACTTGAAGCTTTCGGCAATGCCAAAACGACACGTAACGACAACTCTTCCCGTTTCGTAAGTTCATCATCATTTTCATTTTCAATGAAAATTTTAATTAAAAGGATTTAATAATGTTTCTAATGTGATAATGTCAATTGTACAGGGTAAATTCATTCGTATCCACTTTGGCTCCACTGGTAAATTGGCTGGTGCTGACATTGAGACCTGTAAGTTGAAATTGTTGAAGACATTTAAAAAAGGATAGTATTGATTTCAAAATTAATCATTTTTGCTTAGATTTACTTGAGAAGGCTCGTGTCATCTCCCAACAACCTCTTGAGCGTTCTTACCACATTTTCTACCAAATGATGTCTGGTGCTGTTAAAGATATGAAAGGTATCGTTCAGTTACATGAATATAACAACAATTGAGATTATCATGATGGTCTTAGTTTCATTAATTCATGATTTGATTAGAATACAGTCCCGTAGTTTATACAAGTAGTGTTAAATTAGTGAATAGAAAATTATTATTAGGATATAGAAATACTTATAAAGGTGATAAGTAGAATAATCCTGTCATAGTAGTACTAGACACATTATTCAATAGTAAATGTTAATGGGTCTCTTCCATCCCCGTCAAATTTTATAGACATCTGTGAATTTTACACCTTTGGTATCACCGACTTCCATTACGTCTCACAGGGTAAAACTTCCATTCCTGGTGTTGATGATGGAGAAGAAATGGTTGCCACCGATGTGAGTTTGTCAAACGGTTGTTAGGTTCCTTATATATTTCGTATCTCAGAGTCAAAACTTCTTTAAATTGCGTTTCTCAAAATCAAAATCACTATGCGCATTGCGATTCCGTGAAGTAACTTTTATGTCGAGGAATGTTTTTTGTATTAGATGAAAGAAATGGGAGACATTTGCATGAATATTCCATCAATGTCTTAGATGCATGAGTCAAGACTCTAGTTCATTCTTTGTTCTTTATAATATGATCAATAATGCACCGTATAATATTTGATACCCCAAACAAAGCACGTCTATAATTTCAATAATTATACCTGTGGACACTCATTATGAAAGAAATAATAATAAATAATGCATCGTGGATATAGTCATTATAAAAAAAGACACTCATTATTATATTAGGTTTCTTGTTCTACCACAAGTCGTAGATTTGACATTAGTGACAGTTGTAAATGATTTACAGTAAATGATTTACTACAAGAATAACGAAAAAAAGTTTTGAAAATTAGAACATGGACAGCAATTTACCAACTACATACTAATTCAGCTTATTAGGCAAAAAATGATATAACAAATGTAAAAAGTGAATGGCTTGTTCCAGATATTTGTTGTTTAAGCGACAACCTCATGGATTACTTTTACGTATCACAAGGAAAATTGACAGTTGAAAGTATAGATGACAAAGTTGAAATGGCATTAACTAATGTGAGTACAATAACCCATAATGACTTGATTATTTTAACCTGGACAAGACTATTTTAACTGTTTGGTAACTAATTCTAATTCTATGATCTCTCATACTCTCTCAATCTCTCAATTACTGAGGAAAAAAACAGAGAATTGGTAATCTTCTAGTTTGTATCACCTTAAACTTGTAAAATTTGAAGAACCCAACAAAAAGGTGACGGTTTTTATAGTGTGTAGTAATAATATGTAGTGAGTTGTGAGATGCATTTATCATTCCATATCTTTCTAAGATTCAAGACAGAAAGAGCACCCTTGGTTTACCCTTACTATGACTCGTCCTTTTCCACTGCATTTGTACAGAATACTACCTAGTACCTAGTACACTTAATTATAGAAAGGGTATAGTAGACCTTTTAAATTCTCAAAAAACGAGAATTAGTATATAGTCTCAAGCGTACCAAAATACGTACGCTTGGAGATGTTTTTTTTAGATTTTAGAAGTAGAAAAATATTTTTGAACAAGAAAAATTTTATTTTGTGGCATGTTTTTGTGATTTGTTGTCTTTTTTTTTTTGATTTTCCTCTCCCTGTTGACTGCAACTTTATATAGAACTCTGCTTGCTGAGCAATAATGTTCGAGACTATCATTTTGTCTCGCAAGGGAAAACAACAATCCCTGACGTTGACGACGGTGAAGAAATGGCAG
Organism: Arrhopalites spinosus; assembly: GCA_034700945.1. Lineage (NCBI taxonomy): Eukaryota > Metazoa > Arthropoda > Collembola > Symphypleona > Arrhopalitidae > Arrhopalites > Arrhopalites spinosus. The sequence continues at coordinate 35,918 of JAQIVZ010000300.1, forward strand.
TCACCGATGTAAGTACATTCCCCTAACACATCTAACAAACTGTACAAAATCTTGATTAGTACACAAATAAAACCTTTTCTAGTAGGTTTTTTGCAAATCCCTTTTTGAAATATTTTTAAAAGTAGACTACAAGTGCTGAACCCTTAAATTCGGGTGACAGTTTACAAATTTATAAACTGGATTTTACCTGTATTTAAATTATAATTATTTTTTTAATTGATTGTGTTGTGAAATATTGAAATCGCAATGCGTATTATAATAAAATACGTTAAACGTGTACGTAAGTGATGCGGTTTTCCCTGTTACAATGAGACTCTGTCATTACAATCAATACCCACTGTACACAAATGACAAGTTTTCATTTTTAAAAATTTCTAAAATGACTCTCCTTTTTTGTTGACAATGACACAGTTGGAATTGATTTGAGATGCTAATTATTTACATGATGGACAAAGATAATTAAATGTGTCATGAAACTATAGGAAGCCTTCGACATCTTGGGTTTCACAAAGCAAGAGAAGCAAGATGTGTACAGAATTACAGCTGCAGTCATGCATATGGGTGGCATGAAATTCAAGCAGAAGGGTCGTGAGGAACAAGCGGAAGCCGATGGGACAGCTGTAAGTAAAGATTTTTAATATTGTCAAAAAATAGAAACTAATTAATTATTTTCATCTTTGAAATCTCCAGGAGGGCGAGCGTATTGCAAAACTTTTGGGTCTTGGTTTTGAAGATTTGTACAAGAACTTTTTGAAGCCCCGTATCAAGGTCGGCAATGAATTTGTCACCAAAGGTCAAAACGTCAACCAGGTACAATAAAATTTCAATTATACAAATGAAGATAATTATGAATAACAAAATCTTGATTTTTGATAAATAATTATCATTTTAATAGGTTTCCTACGCCGTTGGTGCTATGGCCAAAGCCATGTACGACAGAGTTTTCAAATATTTGGTCAAAAAATGTAACGAGACTTTGGACACAAAACAAAAACGTGTTCATTTTATTGGTGTCTTGGATATTGCTGGTTTTGAGATTTTTGACGTGAGTATAGACTTGACAAGTAATTAGAGGTGCACCCGACTCGTAAGACCTCTGGTAACCTCTGGTAATGGAAATTCTCAACAAATTGTATGAGAGATACGAATTCCCATAGAAGCGGTTACGAAAATCGGGTTACGAGAGGACTTTACGAGTCGGGTGCACCCCTATTATTTCCACACATTGACAATTTGACTCTTTAATAATTTATTTGATTGTGGATCTTCAACAGTACAATGGGTTTGAGCAATTGTGTATTAATTTCACAAATGAAAAACTTCAACAATTTTTCAATCATCACATGTTCGTTCTTGAACAAGAAGAGTACAAACGCGAAGGAATTGATTGGGTCTTCATGGATTTCGGTATGGACTTGCAAGCCTGTATTGAATTGATGGAGAAGGTATAATAAATTATATAATAAATATGATTAATTTTTTTCAAAAATGTACTTTGAAAGAGAAAATCACTGATTAATTTTTCCTAAAATTTAGCCCATGGGTGTCTTCTCCATTCTTGAAGAAGAGTCCATGTTCCCAAAAGCAACTGATCAAACCTTTGCTGACAAGTTGAAAACTCAACATTTGGGAAAATCTGCATGTTTCGTCAAGCCCAAACCACCCAAGCCAGGTCAAGTTGAGTCCCACTTTGCCATTTCTCACTACGCCGGCACGGTAAGTTTTAATAAATTAGCATGTAAATCTTAAAAGTAAATAAAATACAGAGTTTGTGTGCTTGAATTTGAATATTCTTTTAATGTGTGCAGGTCCCATACAATCTAACTGGTTGGTTAGAAAAGAACAAGGACCCCTTGAACGACACGGTTGTCGATCAGTACAAGAAGGGCTCCAACGCTCTCTTGGTTGACATTTTTGCTGATCATCCTGGTCAATCTGGTGGTACTACTGCCGAACCTGCTGGTGGAAAGGGTACAGTTTCTTTTACAACAAAAATTTATTTTGCTAAGAAAACAGTTTTATTCACAATTCAAAAAACAGATTTTGATAAATATGCAAGATTGATAAAAACAAGTTTAGTTAAATGTAGTTTAAACTTCCTCCCATCAATTTTTAAGTACTCATGATTCCCTCTTGACTATTATAAGACTTACGTGAGGTCAAAATCATGGACATGAATATTAATACAAACACTGAACAATCACGGATTAATTAGGTGGTGCCAAGCGTGCTAAGGGTTCAGCCTTCCAAACTGTCTCTGCCCTCTACAGGGTAATATTTGCTAGATAAACACAATTAAATTATTTTTTAATTATTTTCTTTTAATTATTTTCTTTAGTGCATTCATGCCAAAATTTTTACATAAATTTTTACATAAAGCTTGGGCAATTGTAGATACTGTAGTCAAAAAATATTATTCGTTTTTAATCTAAAATAACTTACTATATTTTTAATTTAATACTGTTGTGACTAATTTATTGTAGGAAGATTATAAAAATTATCACTTTAATTCGTACTCTTAATTTAACGTCAATGTTTAACTTGCGTAATACATTACATAATTATTTTTTCTTAAGAATGAGTCATAAAACTCTGAACACGTCGACTATACAGAACCCGTCAGAATTCGATCAACACAATAATTGTGGTTGTGATGATCCCATTTAAATAAAGTAATACAAAAAATTGACTCTAACGGGGACGAATTCACAATTTAAACAAAACTCCCAATCATAACAACTTAATTATTATCAATATATTGTATAATTCTTTTATAACCCATCCTTTGACCTTATGACCTCGGTAGGTGGGGCCAGAAAGAAAGGTGGGGGGTTCAGTACGGTGTCTTCGTCTTACCGGGTTCGTTAATGATATAGTTACAAAATTGTCTTCTAAAAAAATTGATTTCGTTTTGTTTGGGCCCGAATGTCTTCTTTGAGATCATTCACATTCAACTGATAATATGGATGACCTTATTGATTGTCCCCTGATCCTCTTTTCCTTAAGTAAACAAAATCATATTTTATGAAGCAAATTGAGTTTCATGTTTGACTATCAATGTAATGGACATTGAGACTCCTTGAAATGGGATAAAATGTACTGTCATGCCCTTATCCATGTTGATTACCTTTGTGTATTCAGTTTATGAATGTTACACTCTACTTGAAATAAAGTTGAGGAGATTTTGTCCCAATAAATCAAGTGTAAGTTTTTCAAAAGAATACGATTTGAAAAATCTTCATTTCTACCGATGCTACAATATGACGGAATTGTATCAGATTTTAATTAAATAGTCATCCTCCTTATGGCTTAGCTTCAACCATGAGCCAAGTAGAAAATTAACTTTCTTGTGAACAAACTAATTTGAGTTCAGCATGCACTGTGACTACTGCTTACATAGATTGATAAGCTAACTTAAATGTATGCTTCAATAATTATGATTGAATATGTAACTGAAGTCGTGATGTATTAATTTATGGGTTGTATGAATATTTAGGAACAATTGAACAACTTGATGACCACACTAAAGGCCACTTCTCCTCATTTCATTCGTTGTATCATCCCCAACGAGTTGAAACAAGCTGGTAAGTTTAATTGGTGACATTTTTAAAATTATACAAGATTACAATTACAAAATATTATTATTTCATGGAAACTAATATTCTACGTTGTTTTTTAAGGTGTCATTGACTCTCACTTGGTGATGCACCAGTTGACCTGTAACGGTGTACTTGAAGGTATTCGTATTTGCCGGAAGGGATTCCCCAACAGGATGGTCTACCCTGACTTTAAGCATCGGTATGTCATACAAAATAATTAATGCAAGGACACTTTAATATTATTCAGTTTTAACTAAAAAATAAGTGGAATATCAACAAATGTCAGTGCAGCTACAATTTGCGGCGTTTATAAATGTCTTGTACATAATTTAGTGCGCATAATTACTTCAATTTTAGTTTGTATCAGTAGTTACAAAAAGAACAGGGCACTGGAAAACTTATTTGTCGTTTCCAGATTATTGTGCATAGAGCTATTTTAAATGTTAGAAATGAAGATATTCATTAGGACCTATTTAGAAACAATGGCATTAGTACAAAAAGCATAGCACATGCACCAGATAGAAATTAAAAATAGTTTAGAAATTAGTTTACTATTTTTACTTTTTTTCAAATTAAATTCAAGTTTACATGGGGAAATTTTTTTTTTGGATGAGTAATTTTTGTTGACGAGCAAAATGTGGCAAGTGGATGAATCTGACCCGTCTATTTATTCTGAAGGTACTTAATCTTAGCACCTAATCAAATGAAGGCAGAGAAGGATGAAAAGAAATGCGCGCAAGCTTGTTTCGACAGTGTCGAATTGGACCCTGACAAGTACCGATTGGGACACACGAAGGTACATCACAGTACCCAATCCCTTTTCATCTTTTTTTGACAACCCACCATTCTAGTTGATTTATTTTTCTTTTACATCCCTCCCTGTAAATCCAATTTGTGATTTTTTTCGACTTTATGCAAATTATTTTTGAGCCTTTAAGTAAGAGAAAGTTTTCCTTCTCTGTCACGTAAAATATTTTGTCGCGGCATAATCTTGTGTATGTTTTTTCGAATTTTATTTTGAGTTGTGTTTGTGCAATTCTGAGTTAGTATTTTTGATATTTGTTTTGTCTCCCTCATCCCAACCTCTGTCTTGTCTTGAGTCTCTGTCCAAAAGTAGTTGGAAAATAAGAAAAGAGACGTTTTTCTCAAAAGGAAAGGCTTGTCATGTCATGGGTCAACTTACATTCATAATTAGACTATGTACATGTGAATTATAGTCATTGGGCATGAGAGTAGTATCGACTCTTGAACATGTACTAGAATTTAGATCTGAGTATGCACTTGTAGTTTTAGTAGTTTTTAGTACTTTTTTGTATTACGTAGAAAGTATGAGGACAATGCGAATTGCCAAGTTTAGATTAGTTAAATATTTGACTAAACTGTATGCAAACATTATTTTGAATGTACAATCGAATGAAAGGATTTCCTTCGAAAAAAATATTTTAGTCAATTGAGTAATATTCATCAATGATGCGGTAGATGTAGATGGGTAAAATGACATTGAAATTGTGAATATGTCTGAGAATCCTTGTAAGATTGTACGTAAAATATTCCAAAAAATGTTTCTGTGACAAGTCATCTCTTTCACATGATTTTTCGGTGAGTGACTGTTTTGTTTTTTCTTTTGTGTGATTTGCTCTATTTTCCTGTACACCCCCTTGACTCCTTTGAAATTCTGGTGTGACTTGACTCTTCAAAAAAAGGTACAAGATTTTAGCCCCACAAGCCATCAGCAAAGTACCCGATGAGAAAAAGGCTGCTCAGATTATATTGGAAACGGTCAATCTAGAATCTGAACAATATCGTTTGGGAAATACCAAGGCAAACACAATTTCAGTCCTTATTCAATTCTATTCACTTTCCTAACGATTTTCAATTTACATGCTCCATCTTTATTTCGTCTTTAATCGTTCATGTCTTTTATTTTTATCGTTTAATTTTATACAATTTTCAATTGACTGACTTATTATCCACAAACTTATGTAATAACTTATCTCTCTTCATTTTAATTATTTCAGAATAACCTTCTCTCTCTTTTTTTATTCTTCTTCATGTGTCAATTCTCACTTTTCAAACCTATACTCAACACACTACATTCAATTTATTTTGCAAAAGCTTTATAATTATTTACTCAATTTGCAAATCTTATCAAGTTTTTTCTATTTTAAAATTTTGCACAATAGTGTTAACTTTGTTTGCTACGAGAATTTTGCACTACCAGTGCCAAAATTTTATGAGGAATTTGTAAAATGAAAGACGAATAGAAGATTTTAAATTAAAATTTGTCCACTAGTTTTGTTTTTGCAAACACTTATATTTTATGGGGGGACGAGAAGTGGGTTTTTTTAGATAGATTACAATGAATAATAATTCTGACGAAAGATTTTGTCTATTAAGGACAGATGATTTTTGGTCAAGATGAAATTTAAACCATTTACGACTGCCTCCCAAGCAATATTTCAAGTCTATAAATATTCCTAGAAAAACGTTTTGTTTTGTTTGAGATTTTTGTTTGTTTTTTTAAAATTCCCAATGTGTTTTTTATTTTCTGCAACTTGCAAATATTTTGTGGGTTATACGTACTTGTTACACAAATGTGTTTAATTTTAAGCGTATACTCTGTTCGTCATATTTTGAAATGTTGCTTCTCTTGTTGCTTTGCCTGATTAAACAAAAGATTTATTTAGTTGTCTTTTTGTTTAAACTTGAATTGATTTATCAGTTGTGATTTTTGGCCCAGTTCCACAATTTAAAATGTTTTTCTCCCTGACTTACCTGTCTTCAAAAACTTCCTTTTGGTTTGCCATTTCCTTACAATTTTTATTGTCTTCGTCTTGTATTTCTTGTGGTTGTACTATAGTACAAAACTATAGTTTTCCTGGTTTTATCCTCTTAAAATAAGTTAATTTTTTAAAATTTTTTTATGAAATGTAGTTAACCCCCGACAAGCTTGAAATCTCTCTTTCTCTCTCTTTCTCTTTGATTTTCCTCAAATCTATTAGCCCATGGGGATTAGCAAGTGGTGAAAATGTTTCGCTAATTGTATTCTACTTGAATCCACTCAACACCAGGTGTTTTTCCGAGCTGGAGTTTTGGGTCAACTTGAAGAGATCCGTGACGACCGATTAGGGAAGATCATCACCTGGCTCCAATCCGTCATTCGTGGATACCTTACCCGAAAAGAGTACAAACGACTTCAAGACCAACGGTGAGTTTCCCCATAATTAAAATGAAATTGAGAAGGGAGGCCCTTTTATGGTCAACATTGTCTCTCATGACTGACTCTCTCTCTCTCTCTCTCTCTCTCTTTCCATACATAGAAATCATCTAATTATTTACCAAAGCCTAATCAAAGAGTCTCCTTGAGAAAATTTTTAATCTTCTTGGCTAATTTAATGTTCCACTCAAAAATGTTTTTTTTTCTTTCTATTTTTGCCATTCGTAAAATTCTTTTTAATTAATTCGTCTCACATTTGTGATTTTTTGTAAATCTCAAAAAAATGCACGTCGTCACATTGCTAGTGTGACGAACCAGTTAGAAGGATTGGGTTGAAAATTTTTATGGATTATTATGTAAAATGAGAGGAATGCTAATGAGCCGGAAGTATGTAGTACTTAAATAGTCCTTTTTAGTATTTGATAAAATAAAATAGTTAAAAATAATTTTTTCATAATTTCTAGTATTGCTTTGCAAGTCGTTCAACGAAATTTACGCCGATATTTGCAATTGCGAACATGGCCCTGGTGGAAATTGTGGCAAAAGGTCAAGCCCCTCCTCAACGTCTCTCGTATCGAGGATGAGATTGCGGTAAGTTAAACTTTGCACTCTTGTTTATTTTCATTTAAATTATTTGGGTACTTCTCCCAAATTCTTCTCTTTCACTTGTCATTTCCACAAATAAAAAAAAATTATGATATGTACAATCAATTTTAAAAAAAATCATCTCTTTAACTTTACTCAAGCAAATGAAATGGTAAAATGGTTGGACTAGAAATTCAAATTGAAGGAATTTAATTTTCAACAAAATTTAAAGATTGAGTCAGTTTATCACATTTATAGAGTACACTATCTGTAAATCCGCTTTTTATGACCACTAACGAAAGTAACCTCAAGTCCGTAAATGAAAGGATAAATCAAAATAGATCAGATGCAGTTGACATTAGTGTGATTGCTATTTCGACGACGACTATAACGATATACGTACTACATATGTAGTACGAGTAGAAGGAGAGACATGTGAGTAATCCAAGTGTATATACATGTCCAGGTAATTGGGAGATTCTAATCTCCGGCTGCCAATGAAGCCGATTTTGTCAGTTCATGAGGCGTGAAAAGCAACTCATGAATTGAAATATAGATGACAACTGTATGTGCTCCCCTTTAGTTACAAGTTGAATAAAATTCGCATAAATTGCTGTAGCCATGTGTGAGGTAATAATTCGGAAGAGACAACCACTTCATTGATCACATTCTACCACAGTTCCCTCTCTCCCAAACTTGTACCACAAACACAGAACACGGCTCATACAATTTTTGACTTGATATTTCACAGAGAGAGAGAGAGAAATGATGGGGGATGGTAGTTGTTGAATGTAGGAGACGTGTAACTAAACTTTGTAGGAGTCTATAGTGTCTCTGTACACCTGCTCACCTAGTTTTTAGTATTGTGAGTCTTACATTGAATAAAAAATGATCAACGGTCTAGTCTAGCTGAACTAAGGATGTGAGGTGGGGACTGGGGACGAAAGATGAAAGTTTATGGAGGAGTAGAGGAGATGAATATGTTGATTATTTTACTCTGACTCTCAAATTTTTTCTAAAGACTATTCTGTACATGAAACGAGTGCCAATTTCAATCTTTTATCTTAACTCTCTCCTCATAATATTATGCCATTTCATTTCATGATTCATACAAGGAGAAAGACTAACTAAAGATTTAACAGAGAGAGAGAGAGAGAGAGAGATTGAAACTGAAGGCGAGGTGCCGAGGTGCAAGGGAATATGTTTCATAGGCAACTGCCATTTTTACAAGAGCCTCGAAAGTTGGGTGGAAGTGACATAAATTTAAGAAAATATTTTCACCCAACTGACTCGTCTTCTTGTCAACTATAAGGGTAGGGTAAGTGGTAGTATGTACGTCATTTTTGGGACATGATGACTATATATGCACCATATATACCCCCTCCCCTCTCCCCCTTCTTTATATGTACTCGTAATAAATCCCAATGAATAGAAACTAGAGAGATGAAGAAATGAATGCGAGTTTTTACTGTAGGGGACTCATGACTGGTTAAATTTAAACTGAACCAATATGAGAGGAGTAGGCAAGTCTACTTGTAAAAATGGTTTTGGGAGAGAAGCGCCTTGAAAGTGTACATCAAGGTGTATAGATGAACCATGTAGAGAAAAACATGGAGAGGATGAGGATCAAGACGAGGGTATTCTAAACAGATGTAGGCGGTGACAGCGATAAAAACTCACAAGTGTCCGAAGTCGGAATGAATACCTCAGCACCCACTTTATGATTTTTACAACAGTCCTGGTTGAGACTCCGATCGGGAGATTTTTTGAGCATTTTCAGGGGGGGCTCACCATCCATCGTCAGAGCTCACTCTCCACTCAATAATTTTTTTTGAGTCAAATATTATCAAAACATTTTTAATTGAATTTAAGACTCCCATCCTTAATTCAATATTTACTCAAATAGAATTATAAAAAGGGAAAGAGTGAGAAAACAAAATTGTGATATCATGGAATCATCGTGTAGATCGACTGTAAACTTGTGAAATCTTGACGGTGAATAGATAAAGTCCAATCTGGAGTATTAAATTTAACAAGTTATTTAAGACATTAATAATTAACATCACAATAATGATTATTGTGTCTTCTATTTAGTTATGCTTGAGTCAAGTTAAAAGTTTTTATTTGTGTTTTGTGTACAAAAAAATTAATTAAGAAAATATTGGTTACATGGACAAGTGAAAGTGAAGGAGTAATTAAATAATTTAATCAAAATGGGTGAAGGTGAAGAATTGATTCGGCCGAGTGGCCCTCCCTGTGAACGTTTATTTAATGAAATGGATGATTATAAACAGAAATTGGAAGAGAAAGCAGCCAAGGCTCAAGAGGCCTTTGAAAAGGAAGAGAAACTTAGAAAAGAGTTGGAGGAGAAAAATCTCAAATTGTTGACCGAAAAGAATGACCTCTTGAGTCAATTGGAGAATGAACGTGGATCCCTTGGTGATGTCCAAGCTACCGTTAATAAAGTCACTGCCCAAAAGGCTGACTTGGAGTCTCAACTTTCCGTAAGTTTTCAAATTAATTATTTTAATTTTAAATGTTACATTTTTTTAATTTATATTTTAATTGTACACGGTCATCATAAAGTCAAAAAAATAATTGGTCAAAAATTTTGATTCAAAATACAAAGTAAATTCAATGCACATTACAAATTCTTTCTGTACAGCAAAAAAGCCAATTATTTCAATAGCCACCGCAAAAGACCTTTGAACTCGATTTAATGAATTTGTAGGCGACAAAAAAAGTTATTTCTATCTCGGAAACTCCACCGTCAGGAATATTTCATGCACAATTTTATTTGTGTCTTCATCATCATTTGTATTAGAGCAGACTTACAACGTGGAGAGAGTGAGAGAAAGAGTGAAGGGAGAATGGTATGCGGAAGGTAGGAAGTAACTGCCAAATTAAGTAATATAAAATGCTAATGACGATTCCACTGATGTTATTCTTCATTTTGATTATTTTATTCCCAAAGGACGTTGATGTAGTGAAATTGACTTAAATATACAAAAAGAGAAAATGATGACCAAAATAGTCATTGGTCATTTGTGTCAATTTGAAAAAGAGGAGGAAAATGTTAGGTTAATGTTCACTCAGCCATTTGTAATTCTCATGTGACAAAATTTCTAGGCCCGCAGGAGGGAACTCAATATGGTGATAGTAGTACACAGTCTGAGACCAGCATCACGTGGATAAATATTTCAATTAGAAATGATATCATTTCGCATTTCTGCCTTGAAAAAGGATTTTCATGTCCATCCTTGTCTACTTGGACAAGTTAAAACTTGTCAAACACACCGGAAATATGTGCAATGATGCTAGACATAAAAGAAAGTTTGAAAGATTTTATATGGAATTTAATATTTTTTTTACCCCTTTCAAAATTTCGTCATGTAAAGATTTAAAAATGCTAAATTTAGCTGATGACGAATCCACTACGAGGTCTACTTGCACATAGAAATTGTATGTTTTAGGAGGAAGCCGTGTTGGGAAATAGTGGTGGAATAGACGTAAAAAAGGTGAAGGTGGGTAGTATCTGTATAGTAGAGAGAGAGAGTTGATTCAAGAGAGGAGCTATCATAACATGTAGACAATATTTCACCAAGTAGAGTTCTCCAAACTAAAAATCATGATGCAATTTGGATTTCTTCCCGAAGACCAGGTTAAAATGTTGATCCATGTAGATTGTTTCATCTGCATCCTTTTAAGCTATAGCGTTATCAAGTTATGATGTATGTACATAAACTAAACAGATATTAACAGAATTATAAGTTAACCAGAAACAGCTGCTACTCCTCTTCGTCTTCCTGTTGTACAAGTAAGAGGAGCATCAGTGTCAACAGAGGTAAAAAGATAAGGAAGGCATTTCAATTTACTCATGCAAACCTTGTATTTTTTTCTACATTATTTTTTTATGGATGTCGCCTCCATCCCAGTGTTCTGCCACTATTTTTCCTTGCTCTCTTTCGTTCTTTGGTGTTCAAGCCTTGTAGCTTTGGAACTGGTGCGGGCTTTTTGGTAATCTCTTTGACGCGTAGTGAGAATGTTTTTCTATACGTTAATCAAGTCAATAGAGAGAGAGAGAGTCCACAAGAATACGTAGGAGGTTGACTATAAATCCCTTGAGACAGAGGAAAGAGTGCATCAAACGATCCTCACATTTATTTCATTTCACAGAACCCATCACATGTACCATATTCTTCAACTATTCACAAATTTTATGTTATTCTTGCGAGCTCATTTAAATTTCGCTTGCCACCTCAAAGGCTCATTTGATGAGAGAGCCCAAAGTAAAAACAATTTTTATTCACATCCCCAAAAATCCCCTTGTCCTTGGCTTTTTGGTTTGTTTGGGGTTGTAGAAAGTCATGTCTCTCTTCTTTTTCAACAAATTGTTTCACTGCTGTGGGTCCTTTTTTCTCACTCCTTCTCTTTTTGTGCACTGGAATGCAAAAGTTGGGAGGTTCTTTGAGTACAAAGTTACACACAAGACTCGTTAACTCTTGTTGATGGACAAACTGATTTTTTATGGCATTGAGAATGAATCTTGTCTAACTTTGTAAGAAACTATTCACTAAACAGGCCACAAGGTAATTTGCAAATTATTGTAATGTTGGAGGCGTTTTGGCTCTGAGGTTTAGGTTAGACTGCCGACAGTCATGAAAATTATGTAAATTTGTTTACTTTCGTTTACTCTTATAGACTTTATGATGGGCCGTGTACTAAATAAACGGTAGGGGAGGTTAAATTAAAATTGTTGATTAAATTGTATAGGATACCCAAGAACGTCTTAGTCAAGAGGAGGAAGCCCGCAATCAATTGTTCCAACAAAAAAAGAAATTAGAACAAGAATTGTCCGGTTTGAGGAAAGACCTAGAGGACCTTGAATTATCCGTACAAAAGGGTGACCAAGATAAAGCCACCAAGGATCATCAAATCCGCAATTTGAATGATGAGATTGCCCATCAAGATGAACTCATCAACAAGTTGAATAAGGAGAAGAAGCATATCCAGGAACAAACTCAGAAGACTGCTGAAGACTTGCAGGTAAATATTAAATAACAATTAGTCATAAAATTACATGAGGCTACAAAATTACTTATATTTAATTAATATTTAATTGTATTTATGATATTTAATAGGCGGCAGAAGATAAAGTAAATCATCTGAATAAAGTCAAGGCCAAGTTGGAACAGACTTTGGATGAATTGGAAGACTCTTTGGAACGCGAAAAGAAACTTCGTGGTGATATTGAAAAGGCCAAGAGGAAGGTTGAGGGTGACCTTAAATTGACCCAAGAAGCCGTCGCTGACCTCGAACGAAACAAAAAGGAATTAGAACAAACCATTCAAAGAAAGGACAAGGAAATTTCATCCCTCACTGCCAAATTGGAGGATGAACAATCTCTCGTCGCCAAACTTCAAAAACAAATTAAAGAACTCCAGGTGGGCATACCTAAAATTTATTGAGCCAAATTATGACTATCATGCACAATTGAACAAAAATTAATTATTATTTTGTATGCATTTTGAATAGGCCCGTATTGAAGAATTAGAAGAAGAATTAGAGGCAGAGAGACAAGCCCGTGCCAAGGCAGAGAAACAACGAGCTGATTTGGCCCGTGAATTGGAAGAACTTGGTGAGCGTTTGGAAGAAGCTGGAGGAGCCACGTCTGCTCAGATCGAATTGAACAAAAAGAGGGAGGCTGAGTTGGCTAAACTGAGACGGGATGTTGAAGAATCCAATATTCAACATGAAGCTGCCCTTGCTAACATTCGCAAGAAGCACAATGATGCCGTGGCTGAGATGGCTGAACAAATTGACACATTGAACAAATTGAAGGCCAAGGCCGAAAAGGAACGATCTCATATGTCCAGTGAGTTGAATGACATCCGGGCTGCCATGGACCATTTGTCCAACGAGAAGGCCGGACAGGAAAAATTGAACAAACATCTTTCACAACAACTCAATGACATTTCTGGCAAGTATGAAGAAGCATCAAGAACCCTTGGTGATTTGGATGCTTCCAAAAAGAAATTGGCGGTTGAGAATGGCGACCTTAGCCGACAACTCGAGGACGCTGAATCTCAAATCTCACAATTGAATAAATTGAAGATCTCCTTGGCCACTCAGTTAGAGGACACAAAACGTCTCGCTGATGAAGAATCTCGGGAACGAGCTACTCTCTTGGGTAAATTCCGTAATGTTGAACATGATCTTGACGGACTCCGTGAACAACTTGATGAGGAAGGAGAAGGAAAGGCTGATCTCCAAAGACAATTGTCCAAGGCCAATGCTGAGGCTCAGTTGTGGAGAGCCAAGTACGAGTCTGAGGGTATTGCACGAACTGAAGAGCTTGAGGAAGCCAAGTGAGTTACATTTTCTCATTGAACACAATATTACGATTTGTATCCGTAAAAAATGAAATAAATTAATATTTATTATTTAATTTGCAGGCGTAAATTGCAAGCCCGTCTCACAGAAGCTGAGGAAACAATTGAATCTCTTAACCAAAAAGTTCTTGCGTTAGAAAAAACCAAGCAACGCCTGGCCACCGAATTGGAGGATATGCAATTAGAAGTGGAACGTGCCCAAACCCTAGCCAGTCAAATGGAGAAAAAACAAAAATATTTTGACAAGATCATTAATGAATGGAAACTTAAGGTTGACGATCTCGCTGCTGAATTGGACGCTTCACAAAAGGAATGCAGAAACTATTCCACTGAATTGTTTCGTCTTAAAGCCGTCTACGAAGAAGGTCAAGAAGCGCTCGAGTCGGTTCGCCGCGAGAATAAAAATTTGGCCGATGAAATCAAGGACCTCATGGACCAAATTGGTGAGGGTGGCCGTAACATTCATGAAATTGAAAAGGCAAGAAAACGACTTGAAGCAGAAAAAGAAGAACTCCAAGCAGCCCTTGAAGAAGCTGAATCCGCCTTGGAACAAGAAGAAAACAAGGTACTCCGTGGACAACTGGAATTGTCTCAAGTTCGCCAAGAAATTGACCGAAGAATTCAAGAGAAAGAAGAAGAATTCGAAAACACCCGTAAAAATCACCAACGTGCATTGGACTCTATGCAAGCCAGTTTGGAGGCCGAAGCCAAAGGAAAGGCTGAGGCACTCCGGATGAAGAAGAAGCTTGAAAGTGACATCAATGAACTTGAAATTGCACTTGACCATTCTAACAAGGCCAATGCTGAAGCGCAAAAGAGTATTAAACGGTATCAACAACAACTCAAGGAAATTCAAGCTCAACTTGAGGAAGAACAACGGGCTCGGGATGAGACACGTGAACAACTTGGAATTGCCGAAAGACGAGCCAATGCTCTCGCCAATGAATTGGAAGAATCACGAACTCTTCTTGAACAAGCTGACCGTGCTCGACGACAAGCCGAACAGGAGTTGACCGATGCTCACGAACAACTCAATGAGTTGGCTGCTCAAGCTGGTTCTTTGGCTGCTGCTAAAAGAAAACTTGAGTCTGAACTTCAAACTCTTCACTCAGATCTGGAAGAGATTTTGAATGAGGCCAAGAACTCTGAAGAGAAGGCCAAGAAGGCAATGGTTGATGCTGCAAGATTAGCTGATGAACTTCGTGCAGAACAAGAACATGCCCAAAATCAAGAGAAACTTCGCAAGGCTTTGGAATCACAAATCAAAGATTTGCAAGTTCGTTTGGACGAGGCTGAAAGCAATGCCCTTAAGGGGGGAAAGAAGGCTATTGCCAAGTTGGAAGAACGTGTTAGAGCACTTGAGACCGAATTGGATGGTGAACAGAGACGTCATGCTGATGCTCAAAAGAACTTGAGGAAGGGTGAGAGACGTATCAAGGAATTGAGTTTCCAGGCTGAGGAAGATCGTAAGAATCACGAGAGAATGCAAGATTTGGTTGACAAACTTCAACAAAAGATCAAGACTTACAAGAGACAGATTGAGGAAGCCGTAAGTTGTTTAATTACTTTCATTCAAATTTGTAAATTTTAAGATTTTGTAAAATAATATTTGGGGGACTTTCTCTTTTAAACAAAGCAAAGAAAAAAACGCTACCAGTTGAAGTTGAGGTTTTTTAATTTATGATTTTGAATATTACAGGAAGAGATTGCTGCCTTGAACTTGGCCAAATTCCGTAAAGCCCAACAAGAATTGGAGGAAGCAGAAGAACGAGCTGACTTGGCTGATCAAGCTTTAACTAAGGTCAGAGCTAAGGGACGTGCTGGAAGTGCAGCTAGAGGAATGAGCCCCGTGGTAAGGAATTAAACCTGTATGTCCCTATTTAATTTGTCTCGTTTGAAAACAAACACATTAATTAATCCGAGTATTTCAAAACTGTAAGCATTGTAAATAATTCAACTCTTGATCTTTTCTATTTTTCATATTCATTATACTTGTAAAAAATATTTTTGACAAATGGACTCGCAACATTTTTGTGTAGATACATTTTAAAACAGGATTCTTTTGCAAGCACTTATGACTCGAACTTTTATGATTTGCTTTCCAATTTAATTTTCTCAATTAAAATTAAGTTCTTTCTATGATCACATTTACACATTGCTTTCATTCTAAGCTAATAATTGTCATGCAAGTATGCACACACTACAACCCATTACAATTAATTTGTTGACATGAACACATAATTATATGATGAGAATACTCACCTGTACTTTTTCTCATTTCTTCCCAGTCTCAGGCCCAAAAGCCATAGAAGCAACAACAAGCCAATGAATAAATATAAAAAACTAATCAAAACATGTAAGTAACAGTCAGAAAGTAATGATGAAATGTTCATCCAGGTGATTGAACAATGGCGAGGATTTTAGAGTTTTGTCTAGAGATTAAGTGAAACAACTGATGAATCAATGACTTTCATCAGATCGTTATCCCTACAGGTGTAGTAGTATCACTCTTGTTCATAGTGACGCAAAAAATTCCTGATAATAATTTTCGACTTTTACACAAATTTTATTATCTATTTTAAATAATAATGAAATGAAATTTCTTTATTATTGACATTTCACTACGACTGACTTGTAATCTTCCTTCTTCTGGCTGTCTTTCATTTATTTGCTTTTAGAAAAGTAAAACGTTTTTTTTTGCTTCCAATTTACTGTTTCTTAATTAACAATGTAGTACCAGTGGTTCTGAACCACAGGTAATTTTCTTAAGAAAACCAATGACATAATTATGTTTTGCTTTGATTGTTTAAATTACAGCACCAGCGTCCAAAGGCACTTCCACCAAGTCATGATTTTGGAAGATCATTCGACCCGTTTCATGACGATGCTTGAATACAATAAATTACAATATACTTGCTAAAAAAAGAATATTCTATATAATAAAATTATGATAATAATTATATTGTGTATGATGATGATGATGACTCTAAAAATGTAAAATTATGGAAAACTAGCAAATTTATAATGATTGTAATGACGTACTATTCTATGATGTTTGAATTGACATGTACCTCACACACACACTTGATTCTGTTCTAATATTGTCTCTCTGTATGTACATGTATACTCTATATATGATTCTATCCTTGATGACTAATTAAGTTACTGATAATCCACATAACATGTTACAAGAGTACACTTGAACAAACTTTTCCTCCACAAATGCTCTTCTCTACTCTAAACATTTCTGGGAGCTAGTCACCAATCGTCGAGCCGCCAATTGGATGCTATATCTACACACACACACACACATACAAATCATAATAATATTTAATATTATTTTCTTCCATCAATTGTAACAGTATACAGTTTTTTGTTGTTGTTAATTTCGATATATATTTATTGCTCTGGTTGTTGTTTACACGTGAATAATTATTATAATGATGAAATGTTGCTTCAGGAGAGATTTGTATGGGTCTTTTTTTACAAAGACCCGATACGTCTCTTTAAGTGAGCTATCTAGTCAGACACAAAATGAAAATAAAAGCTACGAGTTTATGATGAATGAACATTACAATAAATAAATAAAAGTTCAGCCTATTCAGCCAACCGTCTACAACTACAATTATATATATAAACTTATATGTATTATGTTAAATGAATGATGACGTCAAACCATAGTTTTCAAGATGAATCAATATGAATGAAGAAAAAATAATAAAATAAATAATGACAAGATGATGATGAGAACAAGAGTTTTAATTTGTGTTACAATGTAGAACACTGTAATTGATGGGGGGAGAGGAAGGAGGCAATTAGTTTTAACAAAGTAAAAGTACCGTTATTATTATTATTATAACTTTTAGCGATACGAGACGATAGTAAAATTTAATTTACATTTAAATATTATATAATAATAATATTATATTATTATATTATTTGAGATGCGACCAATGGCATTTACTGGGAAAATCGTAGGTCAAATAGGAATCCTTTTCCTTGGAAGTTTCATCTGACTAATTTTTTCACCTGAGCCTCATTTTTCTCTTTTTGCAAATCATGACCATTTTATTCACTAAATAATTTCTTGGTAGTAAAAAAAGTCCTCTTCGATTCTGAGCAAATGTTGATTTTACCATGGTCAAGTGGGCGGCCCTACAATTTAAATGAACACGACGAACGAACCAATTTAAAAAAAAGAATAGCCCTTTCATGTCTTAAATTGACATTTGCACAGAGGAAAATGAACATGTGGACTAATTTAAATTGATGAATGTAGACAAAGGGGGAGAGATTTTAGTCAGTTGTCTCGCGTAGGATTGGGACGAAAATTTCCATTTGCCTTCGATAGTCTGTAATGGAATTAATTAATTAATTAAATGAAATTAATACAGAGTTATAATGATTCTGACATCATATAACATTATTGTTGTAATGTAATAAATATCTAGCCTATCTATTCGTTTTCTTGTTCCTCTTTTTTCATTTCCTTTTATTTCAATCATCAAAAAATCATTTCATAATCATCAGTTTATTTCAACTCAATGACCTCCTCATATATTTCAATTGACCTTTGATCTCATGTATCATCAAAAGAAATGCTATAAAAATAATAATTGACCATAAATATAACATATTGTAAAATATATTACAATTGTTTTACAAATAATTAATTGTTCTTTTCACTCCCCGGAAATCGTAACCTTTGAAGGCATTTTTCTCTACTTAAAAAAATTCACAAAATTTTTCAACTCATCTTAGACTATTAACTCACATTAAATACGTCATGTAAAATTACATAATAAATAAATACTTGTTACATCTTACGCTCCAAAGGTGACATATATTTGTGACCAGAACAAGCATAAAAAATAGTGGAAAATTACAAGCACATTAATATAATATGGAAAAGAAATACATAACCTTCTATAAAGTTAATGACATCTTGTTGTTAAATACTACTGCCATTGAATTGTGTATGTATTATGTAACAACGTTCATGAAACGCACTTACCAAAAATGATTAATAATCAGTTGAGACGCACCAGAGTGGGAATTAGTATGCATTAAATTCATATGGAGAGCCTACACTTACGATTAGTTACATTTCATTGAAACGTGTACAAAAGTTATACTTAAATTTATAGAATTGGTTATGTAGGTTACACAATTTTGCTACGTAGTTAAAACGTGTGCAAACAACATGGCTTGTCATTGTTGTTGACGCCTTGGTGTGTTGTAGATGCTCTCTCTCCCTCTCCCTCTCCTACACACAAAAATAAGAGCACAGAGTTCAACAAAACTGACAAATCGAGAGAAATAAAAGATGATTATTTTACATTTTTTAATGGAATTCTCGTACAAGACAAAAAATTCCAGAGAGATTATATATGTAACATCTACTAATACTTATGTCACGTGTTCAAATAGAATTAAATAAAAATCCCTGATAAATTTTCTAGACTAAAAATGAATAACCAAATAAAATAAATATATGCTTAGAATATAAGCACATAATATTATTTCTAATATAGGTCACCAGACGCGCAGATAAGAAACAAGAGTGAGTATGATAATCTGAATGCAGTTTCAAATTTGATAAATTAAAATACTTTAGGTCACTGGGTACAAAACATGTCTGGTCAACGTCAATGACCTACCCAATGAAGGCTTGTGTCCATTTGACATGTCAATCTAAAATGTTTCTTGCCATTTTATTTTTGAACAAAAAGAACATCAATTTTCTATGTAATCCTTTTAAAGAAAATTTAAAGTTCTAAGAAATAGAAATAATCTCCTCTTGTGGTCAAGTCCCGTTTTAACTTATGATTAAAGTTGAGAATTGAGAGGCCTTGTTTTTTGTTGACACTCTTGTGTTACAAGTCAAAGTCTAAAATTAAATGGTGGGGTGGCGAGATGGGGAGAGTTAAGATAAAATAAAGAGTCTTGTACGACGAAGTGCATAAGCATCAATGAGGAAATTAAATGCGTTGTTAAAGTATTTGTAATTTGATATAGAAAGTAAGTTAGAGGAGGAGAGAGACAACCTTGTCTTGTAATTAGTCTACAATTACAAAATTTAATTAAATTTATGGAACATACTACTTGAGAGGAGGGTAATACTCTTGGTACTTTATATGTAAATTACAATACAATTTGGGGTAAATTACAAAAGGGGATTATGGAGTTTATAGACATTTTTTTGAAACAAAAAAATCAAAAGTGGACACAACATTTAATTTAGAAAAGAATCTGGCTCACAAAAAACTTGTTCTTACTTGTTGAGTTAAGGAATGACGTATGTTAAATGAAAAGAATTAATTTTTGTAATAGTGAACTTGTGTCTGTGTGTTACTAGTACAATGACTACTCTGATTGTTAAAGCTTTACAAGTTAATCTCCAAAAAGGAAACATGTTGTACAGAGAGTGAGAAATCTATAACAAGTTACATTATTTCTAGACGTCGTTCCATTCTCGTTAGATGCACGTTCTAGCTGAGTGTAAATACTCAACATAAATTACTAACATCAATATGATACACACTCCGTATCATTTTAAACCTGTAGTCTGTCTCTCTTCCTCCTCTTCATCCACATTATTTTAAGGACAGTCACGAGAGAAAATTGTTCCACACACAATCCACGTAAGTTAAATATCCATCATAACTAACTTTAACTACTAGTAGTTTTTTTAACTCCTCATACATAATCCTCTCTTGTACACTCTAAGCTCTTCAGTATCTTTTTATAAGTGTGCACTCTTATAATAAGACAATTTCCGTGTTTTCGGTTAATTCGGTTTTTTTCAATTGATTACTATTTTCAGTGTTATTTTGAAAAAAAAGTTTAGTATCTTTTTTTTTTATTTTAATTTTTAAAATATTTATATCAAGATTCAACACACACACACACAAACCTGCGTGATATTCTCTGAATCTACCTCCTCTCATTGTATTCATAATTTTCTCAAGGTCAAAGTAAAAGACGTAAAATATGGTGAACATAGTCAACGTGAGACTAAAGTCATTTAACAAATTTTTTATTGATTTGTGTTTGTATAAAATATAAAAAAATATAAAAATATAATTGCAGGATACCCCCAATCAAATCACTTTGTTTGATCATTAACAATTAATAATTTATTTATATTTAACAGATTTACTCTGAAGGAATGAGAAGCTTTTTTTAGTGTTCAAAATTAAAAAATAATATGACTGGAATATTGTAATTGAATAATTTTGAGACAGTGTTGGAATAATTTTTTGTACAAAAAAGAAGGAAGAAAAGACAAGAGGTTACCTGTGAAGGTGAAAAAAATGAGAGAAAAGTGGCTCAAATTGAATCCTTAAAAATAAATGCTAAAATTAAAAGTCATTCAACAAAATAAAATACACCTAAAATTAGTGCCTGGACTCATTTGTGATTAAAAGTATGAACACGGCTGGAGAAGATTCTTATTTTTACCTAAAATGGAATGATTTTGACAAACAATTGTCTTATGGTTTCTCTGATTTATTTCGCACCCAAGACCTAGTCGACACCACTTTGTGCTGTGAAGGCCAGACGACCAAAGCTCATAAAATTGTTTTGGCTATGAACAGCCTATTCTTTCGTCAAATTTTTAAGGTATAATTATATAGTCTCATCTCAAAATTTTTTAAGACTTGATCAAAATTAATTATTTACTTTGAGATCATCAACTTAAATATCAAAAAAAATTGTTTCATTTCAGGATCATCCTCATAAGAATCCAATTGTGATCATTAATGGAATTAAATTTAATGATCTTAAAAATGTATTAGAATTTATCTATCATGGTCAAGTCAATGTTATCAAAAAAGAAATTCCAAATTTTATTGCTGCTGCCGAATTGCTCAAAATTGATGGCATCTCTACTCAAAATTCAAGTGTTCAATTTAATTCTAATTCTTCTGTCGACCATAGTCGAGTAAATTTATACACATTTTGACCCAATGAATTCTCAGGTATTAATTAATTATTTTAAACTTTTGTTGTTTGTTTTTTATAGAATAAAATTGAGTCAAAGGTCGAACCAACGTCTCAAAAAGAACGAGAGACTTTAAAAAATTCCAATACACCGTCCACAATTACTTCACTCCCGTCCAAAAATAATGAAATAAATAAATATGAAGAAGAAGATGATCTTGTAATTACACAAGACACCACAATGGAATCATCAAAACATGGACCAGATGTGGAGCGTGAGTCTTTTAATAAAGTCAATAAAATTAATGACTACGAACCAATTGTACCTAATACTTCAACAACAACTTATGGAGATAAAAGTTACAGTACAAATACAACCAAAACTAGTACTGGACAGTCCAGTAATAGTACAACTAACATGCTAAGAAATCAATTAAGAAAACCTCCTGGAATTTGGGCTCCTCCTCCCCCTTTTTCAATTAAAAATGCAACGACAACAAAATCATCTGAAATGAATCATCCACTTTCCTCCAACTGGAATCAAAATCAACAAGTTCCAAATATTAATTCACGTCAAGATATAATTAACGACAATAATAATTTATCAGAAGAGTACCAATTATCAATAAATACAATTGACAGAGGTTACAGTAATCTCCAAACATTTACAACTCCTTCCGGTATGGTCGTCACATCAACAATGAGGCGTACAGATGACTCCAACGAGTCTTGGTCATTGGGTGGACATTCGTCAAGAATTAATAAAAATCAGAGTGTCGTTCCAGAACCATCACATTTACCCCAAAATATATCTCGACCATCTGCCATTCAATTGACAAGTCGACCCCATCAATCTGCCCCTGTTCCAGTCAAAAAACGTTTCAGTCATGGGATTGATCCTCTTAATGTGAATTCCATAATGATGCCATCATCTTCATCCTCATCCCTAGAAGTTGTGAGTGTTCAGCTTGGAGAGAAAGGAGGAGATAATTTAGAATCCCGACTTAAAACGCACAAACAATCCCAAGTCCCATTAGCAGCTCGATATACAACAGCAGAAGTGGATGCTTTAGTAGATTCTGTGGGTACTCACACTGGGCCCTTTGTTCCCTGTCAGATTTGTGATAAACTCGTCAAAAGGGAAAGACTGAGGTATTTTTTTAATTGTCAAATTCAAATTAATTTATAAATAAAATTAATTTATTCTATTTAAAACTAAATTCCAGGGCTCATATTCACGAGTGCCATTTACTCCAAGGTCAAAGGTTAATATGTCCGTATTGCAGTGTTGCTCTCAAGTCAAAAGGAAGTTACAGGGTTCATGTATGGAGACACCGGAAGGCCAATGCTTTTTCGGCTAGAAAAGTAAGAAAAACATTGACACGACCTTCTGGCTCTTAGGTCAATAAAAGAGGTCAGCTTGTCAACAAATGAAAAATATACATAGTTAACTAATAATTTAATTGTGCCAGTTTATGAATTAACTAGTCTTTCAATGAGGAGTCTACTTTATAAATAGAGAAATAATTTGTTGACTGTGAATGGAGGATGACTCACAAGACGAGGTCTTGTTTTGAGTCTCACGTGATGATTTTTGATAAGAAAAAAATGTTTTTAAACTCCTCATTGTAAACAAAATGCGCTATCTACTTTTTATGTACTCTACAGCTATTACACTACTCTTAAAGCTTGAGAATTTAATATGTTATTTATTTAGTGATTTGTAAAACTTTGTTATTCTTTGTTATACATTCAAATAAAATATTAAAAATATTAATAATATAATCTCCACATATTTTTTTAAAAATTCATTTATTATCTATCCTCTGACAATTTTTATCAGAATTTTTTTTACCATTTCTTCGACTGTTCTTAAAATTTCATAATTATTTTGAGAACAAAAGAATACAAAACTATATAAATTAAATTCATTTGTAAATAATAAGACTATATTCAGAATTAAGTACAGAAAAAATAATTGACTTATTTTGTCACAAAAAAATGTAACAATTGTTTTTTGTAACTCAAATTGAGACTAATTATACCTTGTTAGAATCAAGTTAGTAAAAGAAAAGACCCAATTAAGTAAAATTTGATTCATTTGGTCAAGTTAGGAAATAAAAATGAATGAATACATAATAATATAATATTATGTATAAATAGAGAGAGAGAGAGAGAGAGAGAGGGAGAGTGGAGGGCCCCAAAAATGAGACTGAATCAAGTTTATATTTACGATTATGAGTATGGGTTACTGCTGGACGGTTAGAGTTTTTGACTTGCTTCACAATTCCTCCATATCAAAAAAATTGTGATTCCCATATTTGACTCGCTTCATATTCCCATAAATGAAAGGGAATGGGGTTTAATGTGTTGTGGGTCAAAAGTTAGGAAACTAACGAGAGTATATAAGGTTATATAGGAGGTTGTGTACAGTCGCGAGAGAGAGTGTGGGCATAGGAGTCTCTCTCAATGTGCAGAAATTATCATTCTTTATCGTGTTAAGGTAGGTTCGTACACATGTTGATTTCATAGGTAATGCTTCATCACCATTGCACACATGTTGCATAAGAAGATTCTCCTTTGTCTCTCTCTCTCTCAACAGACAGAAAGAGAGAGAGAGAGATCTCAGGTCATTTTGACAGAGACCTTTTTCTTGTGTAGAGACTCTCCCCATTTAGTCAAAAAAATTGTGCAAGGGACAAAAACACTTGGACATTCATGTGGTCAAATGTTCCCTAATCTTATTGTTAAAAAACGAGACAAAGTCCACACGTAATTCCTTTTTATCCTGACCATAGTCAAAATTAGGAATAACCTAAAGTACAATTGACAATTAGTCATTTTAATTTAATTCCATTGTAAAAAACCATTAAATTGTGAAAAATATACACCCACCAACACTGCCCAAATTCTATATATGAACCACATGAACCACGACATCAAAGTTCACTGTCCAATTGTGCCGAGTGTGGTCAACAAGTTTTGTCTATTTTTTTCTTCAAAATTTTAACAATCAAAATCTGGACATGATGTCGTCCAAGTGTAAATCAAAATTGTGACCCGTATATTTTTTTGTGTGAAATGAGATTATCTTTAATTATTTTACCCCTCGTGGGGTTTGCCTTGGTGACCCTTATCGTCCAGGAAAGTGAGGCAGTGTATCCCTACGCCATAAAAGGATTTGTCAAGGACGTTCGACATAAACCTCATTTATTCATTGGAGCATGGGCTCTTAAAAAATTTATTAAATTAAAATTAATCAAATGGAAATTTATTCTTGCTAAAAAATTGAAAATTAAAAAGAAAATTAAGGCTGTCCTTATTCTCGCTCTTCTTAAAAAAATTAAAAAGAAAGTTCATCGACATTTTTATCATCGTAAGTTAATAATTTTAATTTTTTATGAATATTGAACAAACAATTTAAAAAATTTATTTATTAATTTTTTAGGCAAGAAGAGACAAGTTCAAGATTATGTACCATACTCACCAACAGAATTGGAGGAAGATTATGAATATTACGATTACCAAGATTTACCTGGAAATGAGCCAGCAGATGATGAAATGATGACTTATTTGTCAATGGCATCTGAATTGGATCAACAGGCTTGTCTTCCCAAAGGGGTCTGTGAGGTTGTGGCTAAAGGGAATGGAACTCATTGTAAGTTGAAATTATTTTATTTAAAAAAAAATTAAATAAAAATTATTTAAATTATTTTTACAGTGAATCATTTTGAAAATATGGCATACGATGTCTTCGGAGAAGGGAAACGTCCATCATCAACAAGAGAATCGCCTTCCTACGCCTACGAATATGCAGCATGGCTTGGGAAGACGAGTGGAGATGTCAAACAATGTGAAAGATTTTATGCATCTTGTGCTGAGCCACCGCAATCATTAAATAATTTCATGGAGACAACTTTTAGGTCAGAAATGTGTGACTTTCCAGATGAACAAGTGAATAGTCGAAGTAATTTTTATCCTCAGGCTGACACTGATCTCACTGACCAATTTTATCAACAACAATCCCAGTTACAGCCACAACAACAACATCCTCATAGTCAGTCGTCCAATCCACGACCCAGTATTGTTAAATTTGGAAATTAGTCCCAGTTAAAATAATTAACATTTTTCTAAAAAAAAGTTCTTCAAATTAAAATGTTTTTCTTAGCTAATTTTAATGATGAATGAGACGTATAAAAAATATACTCAAGTGTAATAGAATATTATTGCAAGGTTTATTTTTTTTATTTTTTGCTTTTTTTTCTCCTTCCGTCCCTGTTACCATTTTTGTGGCATATTTAACAATTATTTTGTACAAAGATTTATCTTATTCTCTATATTTTGGATAAACTGAATAAACACAAATTTCTATTTTTTTACTAAAATTAAGTAAAAAAAAAACAAGATAAAAAACTTGATTAATTTTTGCACCCATCTTTAAAAAATTTTGTATTGAGCTTGTGGTGAAAGAGATAAAATATTAGCGTGTGTGTCTCAACAACAATTTAGTTAATTTAATTATTAACAACGTGTAAAGTGTTTTTTTGTTGTTGTTGTTTTCTTGTGTAAATACATAATATTCATAAAGTACCCTGGCATGTGTTCGTATACCTTGTGTTAATTTTTAATTATGTTGGCCAAATATATAAGTCCTATTAATTATTTGTAACATTAATATTTAATTTATTTAAGTCGTAGTGGTTGGCAATGGAGGAGGAGGAGGAGTTTTAGACGTCTGTAGATGAGGAGGGAGGATAAACACCAAAAGTGGTGACAGTGGAGCACATTGAATTAAAAATTTTGGTCTTTGGATCTCGTTGATGAGAAGAGCTCTTTGTATTGGTAGTAGCCACTTTAACAGTAGGTCTAATTTGAGTATCTAAAATTTGTTCCTCCTCCCCCTCCTCCTCATCATAGTCCGGTCGCTCATCATCAATTTCCTGTTCATCCGTTTGAATGGATCGATGATGAACAATTTTGACGAGAGACTCGGGTTTCTTGTACTGACTACTATTGTTCCCAAACAAGCCTTGTAATTGTTCATTGGGATGACTACTACAGTCAAAACTGTCAAGGAGTTCGACGCCCGAATCTTCAATTTTGTCGGTGTTATTGAACATGGAACTGAGAATGAGGGTCTTACTCCCCCCACAAAGACAAGGACTCTCATCCCCCGAAGAACTTTCTTTACAATCATCTGACAAACAAACGGCATTTGTTCTCTTCATTGGTCGATTTTTCAGTCTCCATGTATGAAATTGAGCTGGTGGGGACAGCGGTTGGGGACCCCGAATTGATGATTGTCTCAATAGGGATCTTGGGTCACTCACTGGAACTACAATTGATGAGTCATCTGAATCCACATTGTACACTTCATGAAGTACAGGCAAATGATTTTGCATTATCAAATTTCTGCCCCATCAAAATTATCATCATCATTATTAACAATTCCATTTATTTTCATTCATTTTAATTTTAATTTTTAATTATTATACATTACTTTTGGCCATGATAAGGACAGATGCTTATATCGGAAGATTCCGAGTCAGAGAGTGGACATATGCTAGCTGATTCTATTGACGAATTATCCATCTGACTCTGATTTAACGACCTTCTTCTCACAAAATTCACAAAAATTAATTAAATTAATATTAAATGCTCATCATTTAATATAAAATAAAACATACTCAAGTCTGGAGATGCCCATGAATGGACTGTGGATTGGATTGTCGAGAACGTAGCCACTGCCAGTGACAGTGGATTTTTCTTTTCTCCAACAAATTGATGAAGTCACAATTTGTTTAAGCAAGTCCTTTTTTTTGATCACAATCGTACAAGAGACCACAGTCAGGAGTATGAGGAGTGAGGTTGGGATTCCTATTATGAGGGCTGTCAGTGAGCGGCCGAAACCTTCATTACCAATTTATTTATCAGTTAAATATTATATTCAATTAGATTACAGATATAATTTAATTAATTTTATTTTTTTTGTAAAATTTTGACATACAATGACGTTCGTCAGAAGCGTCAACTTCCGCACAATGACTGATTCCATCACAAGTCATCGCCTCGGGCTAGACACAAAAGAAAGTTCACATCACATTATTTTTTAGGTAAAAGTTTATTTATAATCAATAAGTTTTCTTACAATACAATAAATGAGCTGGGGACAAGTGGAAAATGTGCCCAAATGATCTTTGCTTATACAAGCTCTCGTCTCTTTACATGGAAATCTCTTTTTGGCAATACAAGCATCTGTAAAAAGATACAAGATTTTAAAATACATTAATTAATGAAGAAAGTCTATAATGTCTTACCTGGCGTCTCATCTGCGCTAACTTCAGACCAAACTAATCGAAAACCAATTTTTCTATCCAGTCTTTCTACATCCTTGGACAGGTGAGTGCCATTTGTATTATTGTGCTCCAGTTTGACTGGTGTAGTAAAACGTACTAAACACAATTTATTTTCAGATTAGTTTCAAACATCAAATTTCAAATTAAATCTAGATTCAATAAATTGTTACATTAACTTTTTACCTAAAATTCTATTTCTAGACGATAACAACGCTCGATCATCCTCTCCCTTGTAAATAATAAATATAATTAAAATTAAGATTGATATAAATTATAATTAATTTAAAAAAAGATATAAAAAAAGTCTCTCACTTTGTAATGAAATTTATCTCCACAAAATTTCTTTAAGACGGTGGACTCATCTAGAGAATGTTCATATCCATCGTAAATTCCCAACTGAGCTTTATGGCAGTTTTCTACATTAAAAAAATCACAGATTGTACAATTTTATGTAAATTTTTTCGTTTACAAAAATTAATTAGAAATATTTTACTAACTGATGCTCCCTTGGAATTCAAGATCTTGAATCCTTATAAAAATTCTGTGATTGTAGCTGACTCTTAGTAACCACAGACAGTCTAAGCCAGAAAGTGGTAATGATCTATCACTATTACGTCCTGTAATTGAAAAGATCATAAAATTATCATAAAATTCATAACTCAAGGCACACAAAAAAATTAAAAAAAAATTCTCACCCGGAAATTGAATCACACCACCCCCACTACTGCTACTAACAACTAGAACATGACAAATAAAAACAATTTTAATATTTCAGTTAATTAATACCTAATAATTAAAAAATACTGATTTTATAATAAATTGGCTCACCTTGCCCACATTGTTGTGTCCCATTTATTTTGCCAACTTTTGGGGGCATTACATTCCCTTAAAAAAAGTCACATAATTTAATTTTCATGACCTGTCAAGTCTGCCAATATTAATTTATTTTACATCAAAAAATATTAAAAAGTACCTTCGTCAACAAACTCATAAGTAGCAAGGAAGCCCCGATGATGAACAGCATGATTTGATCTAAAAACTAATTAAAATATGTAAAAATTATTAATCAAAATTATCAAAATTCTTTACCCACCACTCTAGCTGCTCTGCTCACCTATTTTACATTTTGAATGAAGTACAAGTAACGGTCCCGGAAGGGCTTCCCCACAAAATCTTCTGTGTAATGTTCGACGATCTCGAAGGTCATAAATATCAAGGTCAATGTAGTCAGATAGGCAACTGGAAAGAATAATTAAAACATTTTAATAATAAAAAAGAGTAGCTAATATGACCCATAAGGCGGTCCAAAATAATTAGTTTTCATGTCAAGTCAAAGTGAATGATAAATGACTCGAGTTTGAGTGATGACATAATTATGGCTAATGAATAGAGGCCTCATTAATGAGGACAAGTTTTTGGAGAGAGTCAATCCCCTTGAAAATGAATGACAATCCACTTGAAGAGTCTTCAAGTACGAGGGATAAGAATTGAGATGTAAACTTGCAAGTGATAATTGTTTCTAATGTCCTATAGCTCTCCTCTATATCACCCACTAAATGGTTCAATGGTTTCTAATTAAAATATTTTATCCCTATAGGGATCACAGCTTACAGAAATCCCTCTTTCCCTCCCCCTCTTTTTCTCTGTAGTTCAATATTGTCGACACATAAAAGTTAAGCCTCAAAGGAGGTCCCCATTTTCTGAAATGATGAGTTCAAGTACTTGATCTTCGATCAGCCAGCGGTGGTCGCCATTAAAATCATAATAAAAAGGAAACTGAATGAACAGTTCCTCCTCCTCCCCCTCTAAAATACATAAAAACGAGCTCTAAATTGTCCTTCATCTTCCACGGTTCAATAAAAAAAGAGAGGGAGAAAAAAAGCTGTAGAGCCATCAGAGACGCCACAATTCTTCATTTATCAAGAAGACGGGCGGGCTATTTCATGGAACATCAACTTTCAGAGCACGTCTAACCATATTTTATTGATTTTACGGCTAGTCTCTTATAATGAACTTCTAGTAGTATTAAAAAAATGAAGAAAAGATTTTTACCCGGCAGTGTAAGGTGGTTCAAGGTCGAAATCATGAAAAGTAATCTTCATTCCTGTAATTCATAATTCATCCACACAATAATTAACTTTCACTTTTTTCCACATAAATAATATTCTATCATCCAAGATACAAGACAAGTCAATTAAACTCTTACCTTGGGAGTCAGATCCCTAGAATCAAACAACAGTCTAAATTAATCCTCCGCTTTCCCACAACACACAAAAACAAGACAAATAAATGTGTAGACCGTAGACAGCAATAAAATGAAGAAGAATGGAATGGCAGAAAAAAGACATTACCTGTAACAAGTAAGTACAGTCAGCATCGGGTGGGTAAGGATTGGGATAATTCGGTGAGGTGATGTTCCCCGTCTTGGAAGTAGAGGAAGTTACAATGAAGGGTGGACAGGCTGTAAAAATATCCATAAAAAATAAAATGTCCATTATGGGACTACATGGTTGGTCTACTTAAGGAATACGGGGAAAGGAAATGATTGTGGGAAGAAAATAAAGAGAAAGAGAGAGAGAGAGAAAGTTGGAAGGATGGCTTGTGAGGATGATTCTGTCTCTGGTCATGGAGAATGATTTTAAATGGGAATGGACAAGTGGTCATAAAAAAGGGAAGAAAGGGTTCAGTTCATGCATGTTTAGTCCACTCACTAATGGCCTCCGACAGACGAGAGAGGTGGAAAAGATGATGAATAAGAATGAGTACAAAGTTGATCATGTTGTTGTTCCTTGAATTCATAGTGGGCTGAAAAGTGCAAGTAGTAGTCGATGAGAATTCTCCTCGTCTACATTTTTCCTCAGGTTTTTTTTTCTTTCGTCTCCTTTTCTCCTTCTCCTTCTTCCTCTTTCTCTCTCTCTCTCTCTTCAGAGGAGATTAGATGAGAGATGTTGTATATATATATATCTATGTATATATATATGTGCGTTTAGGGATGGAAGAGGACCGTGGAGGCTGTCAACAAATCAAATATGTGCTGCACATGTCCACATCTAGATCGATCGATACGTCGATATTTTATATAGACGGAGACTGGTTCTGGTTGTGGAACTCGGAAGCGTATATGAACCATCACCATCATTTCATTTATCACACACAACCCGCTCTCCTGAAACCCACAAAACACACCAGACCGAGATTGTACACAGTCATGACCGTATCTCTCCCTCTCCAAAAGAGAGAGAGAGAGATGTAGAATGGAGTAGATGGGCATATACATAATAATAAAGTTACAAGAGAGTACTCAGCAAATAGCTCTTGACTGCCTCTAGCAGCAACACAATTACATGGAATCGTCATCATCATCATGCTCCGAATATGCAATCCACATGTAACATGGTCCTTTTTAGATGGGAAGGGGAGGGAGTGGAGGGCAAAACTATAATAAATCAACTCCCTTATCATTCAAACACATCGCCCATAGCCTGTCACCCCATCCACCAACACACATCCTCATGCACTTTAACCCACAATACCTATACGTCATTAACCCTACTTCCTACCATTTCCTACTCCCTTCCTTGCCAAAATATTTTGCACACTCTCCTCTCCTCCTCCTCTCCTATAAAATACAAGCCCCATTGTTCCTCCAACAACAATGAAATGAGGAGAATAGAAAGAAAAATAAATGAAATAAAATATCCTGTGGACATTGTTAAAAGGATTTTCTGTTTGTGCATTGTCCTCCTCCCCCCCCCCCTTTTCTTTCTTTCTCCAAAACTCTCACTTTACTCAAAGAGAAAAGAGTCGGAGGTGGTAGGGACAAGGGTAAGTGACATGGAGAAAGTAAGAGAGAAAGTAAAAAAAAAGAGAACATTTATTTTCGTTTTGGATTACTAAGCTAACTGGAAAGAAAGACGGGGGTAATGTAGGGAACAACAAATCGAATATAAAAGGAATTTCCAGGGGGAAAACGACAAAAAAAAATCTAGGCAATAGGAAATCAAGAACTTCCGGTGCTACGACAATGATGGATGACATTATGATGCCACCAGACTCACACCCGAGACAGAGAGAATAGTGAAATGGTAAAAAAAATCAATAATTTCCCTGTGCAAAAATTCTCAAAAAAAAAGTTGGTGAAATGACGGCCAAAGAGTTTGTACTTGGCCCATTTATTGTGTTATATATACTCCTAACCTATGTAGAAGAGGTAGACACATTTTTTATATGGCAGGGATGGAAAATAGACATGAAACATGGAATTCTAGTCATCCTCCTACCCCATCACCGTCAATCCAAGAAAATGGAGAGAAAGAGAAAAAAAGGGAATAAAGTTGACCTCCCTTTGAGCATCGTTCCCATTATAAAATCACAATGAGCAAACTAGAGATAGAAACAGCAAAAGCTTTGACTTTTCTTCTTTCAGCTTATCCCTAGCCTTCCTCGACGTCTTCAGAAAATCTAATTTCTTTTCAATTTCTTATTTCACAGACTCTCTTCAACTCCTCTTTCTTCTTCTTCTCCTTCTCTCGTTTCCTTTTTAGAGTGGCGCATGGGGCCAAGTTCTATAAAGTAAAACAAAGGAAACTACGGAGGATAAACAGGAGCGCATCCATCATCACCATAACTTTTCCCCTTGAATCATTCATCTCTCCTACCATTCCATGCAGTCATAGCTAGCCCACTAATTGCATTTCCATACCATTACATAACTAGAGAGACAAAAAAAACCCCTCCTCCTCTTTTTTTCCTATACTTTTTTGTATAAATCTACACACACAAAATTATGACATAGTCGTGGTCGTGGTCGGAAAAATGAGAGAGCATGGATGGAACATGGTGGTGAGAGTCAAAAAAATATTTTGACGCCCTCCCTAAAGAAATTTATTCAATCCTATGGGCTTCCAACTTTTATAATATGCCCCCCTCTCCTCCTCCCCCCTCTCTCTCTTTTCTACACACCTTTGGCTTAATTCCCAACTTTTTTTTATCATGTCAACAAGCTAATAAATTCAATAAAATTTTATTCTTCAATGTCGACAAGTTTTTGTCTGCTTGAATTTTACACTATTTAACATCAATTACCCTTTTTATGATTTATTTGAAACCCCCCAAAAAAGTTGGAAAAATAATTGGATGCTCCTCTTGCTCTAGCTCTTGCTCTTGCTATCTATAATTATTAGGAAATGAAGCAGAAAAGTTTGACGTTAAATACTAAAATTTGTGACATTAAAAGGTCAATGAAATTAAAATGCTTAGTTTTTAAAACAAAAAAGTTGACTTGGTCATCTGGTCATTTAATAAAATGACAAAAACTTTTTGTTGTTCCAACTCACTAATAAATGACATTGGTTAGAGATTAAGAATTAAATGACTTGACAAACTTTTGGACAGATAAAGAGAAAAAAAGGGGAAAACAGTGTAATAATTTGTAGAACAAATTGGCCTATAACTTTTGTTGATCTATAAAACCCTAAAAAAGGACATAAAGTGCTCATAGTTGATGCTATAAATTTTACAAACATTTTTTTTGTGTTACCCACTGGAATTTATTTTCGTTGAAATTTTTGGTGCAAAAAAAAGAAATAGCGGGATTGTGGTACATGCTGGGCATCACAAAATAAAACTACATCCGCATAACATGTACATTACAGATACATACCTTATTATCTTAGTCTTTTTTTAAAATAAAATATTTAAACATAATTCATGCAGATCCATTTTCCACAATTTTAAATAAAAATTCCTTTCATAATTATTTAAAAAGCCTTCAAATATTTTAGGACCCCACATGGGGGACTAATTATTGTGTAAAAAAATGCCGACAAAAAATAGAAATAGTGTTAAAAAATAAAGTGAGACTCACCTGGGGCTGACCAATTGGTTAGTAGTCTCTCCAGTGTGACAACATGTGGAGAGAGTGGAGAAAGTTGGCACAATACTAAAACTCAATCTCAATTCTCAAGGCAGCTGGAAACAAGAGAAGACTTTCTTTTCTGGAAAGGAACAAGAGGAAGGAAAAGGAGGAGTCGTTTTGAAAGACAACAAAGGAAACAAGGATCAAGATGCTCTTTATTGTGTGCGTGTAAAAGGGGGACAATGCTCACTGTTTTTTTTGTGAATGAGTGTTTAAGTGTGGACTAGGGGTAATGAAGATGAAGACGGGAGAGAGAGAGAAAAGAAGAGCACCTTAATAGTTATAGCCCGCTTGCTCAAGTGAAAGTGAAAGAGAAAGTTGTTGGAACTCAATTCTCTCTTCTCTTTTCCCCTAAACTCCACGCATGCCTCTGCAGAGAAAGAGAGAGAGAAGAGAGCAAGAGAGTGGAAAGGGAAAGTTGGAAGAACACATTGAGAAATATTTCTCCTAATATTCCCCCTCCCCTCCCCCATTCTCAATAAATTTATTGCATCCAATTTTCTCATCATTTTTATCAACACAGTTCATATTTCACATACTCAAATTACTTTTCCCTTTTGTTATACAGCTACAAGTGACAATCCTTTGGTTAACCTTTGAGTTTTTCAAGGACAACTAAAAATGAAGGAATAAATTTGATGCAGTAAAATATTCTCCCCTTTTTTGTGTACAATTTTGGACAATGAATGGGAGACTACAAATTTCAATGGGAAATATTTGTAGACATGGGGAATCAAATTATGGAGAGAATGACAATGGAAAAAATTCAAAAAATTTTGTTTTTGGATAAAATGACAACTACCAGTGTACATTTTATCTGGGGACTGGAGATGAGACTGGAGATACTGTAGAAACAGAATGGAGACACAAAAGGGAGAGATTGAGTTAGTTGCCTCAACTCCCACCACAAACATTACATGAGAGAGGGAATTGGAGATAATGATGTGGGATAGTTGAACATTTATGGAATTGACTACCATCAATCAATGACAGTACACATTATGCACCATGAGGAAATTAACTTGTGCAGATCAAGACTAAATTATTCTTTTTGTTGTCTTCATTCATGGCCCGGCTAATGAGCTAGCACGTGTCTTCATTTTTCCCCAATCATTTATTATGTGGCTACATTAATTTTCTTCTTTTTCTAAATTCATGGGGAAGAATAAGTAATTTTTAATTTAAGTAAAATAATTATAATTAAATTCTCAATAGTTTAATAATATAAAAAATTATCTTTTCTTAATGAGACTTTATAGAATGTAAATTTTGATTAAAATGGGTGCTCCAAGTATTGATTATTTTATTTTAAAAATAATCATTATTCCAATAATTTTTGCGTAGCAGTTATAATTTATTGTGGTCAATTTGTTGAATTCATTGGAGAATCATGAAATCAAGAGTGTATTGATGCTGATACACTCCACAAGGAATACATTTTGGTTTTGAATTCTTTCATTAAAACAAAAGACAAAAGAGAGGATGACCATCAAATTAATTTTTAATAATATTATCATCTCGTGAGTACCATTCATACATTGTTTAAATGATTTATTTGTACGATTGTGGCCATGACTTGGTAACTTGGGACAATCAATAGCCATAACCATATTCCAAAATAATTTGTGGGTCCAAACAATTCCCAAAAATTAATTTTACACAATCTCCCATGTCAATTTAGTTTTTTTGGTGGTATGACCTTATTTTGACGTGATAATAAATTTATTCATCCTTTGAAATTGTTGGAACAAAGCTCAAATTGTCTCTTCAATAAAAAATGTAACAACGTCATTAGATTTTTTTTTCATTCTCCAAATCTTTTAAGGGCTCTCATGTTCACAGTCAAAATTAACATTTCTTAGAACATGTTGGTCAAATTATGAAATAAATTTTATTGGGCTAATTCGTACATGAGTGTGACCTTTGATGTATTCTTAATTTGATTTGTCAAATAAGCAGTAAAAATATGAACCAATTCTCATAACATAAATGTTACACGTGGGCCTTAATTTAATTAAAATTTTAAATGAGACTTGATATAGGCAAGTAATTTTTAATAAAATATTCCTCTACAATGGTTATTAATAAAAAGAGTAGACAAAGATTTATAATAATTTATTAATTATTAACTTTCCAAAACTTCTCATTAAATTGCATTGTAATTAACATTTTCTAAAACAATCAATTTGTTCTCCAGTCCTCTCTCTACAAAATCCCAAAATTGGTTAAAACTCCAGTAGAGTACACAGTACACATTGAGAAATAATCTAGAAATTATTTCAATCCCGTAGAAGAATTAACACCAATAAATGATTGGCTTAGGGACATATCCAAAAGTCCAGTGACCATTAAGCAGCTTATGTTTATGATCCCATTACCCTCAACCCTTAATCCCTCTTGTCCATCTTACAATGAATTAATCCCTTTAAAATGGCATAAGCATAAAAAGATTATTCAAGAGTAAACTTTAAATTTAATCCCAATATTAACCATCTGTTCTCTTCAACAAATGTAACGAACAAAAAATACGAAGGTCAATTACAAATTAATTAAATGAATGACCTTTCAAAGTGGCCAATAAATTATTACAAAAGTCCAAACTTTCACTACGCTTTCTAATACCAAACTACATGTTGATTGAACGTCATAAAAATGTTCTCTATCAGGTACAATTTAAATGGGACTAAAATGAGTGAATTTAATATGAAAAAAAAAACTTGTCATTACAATTTCAAATAATTTTGTTACATCATAATCTTGACAAAAAATGACAAAATCTTGTGTACTTTTTTTTGTATCTGTATACCTGGGGCGCGGTTTTCTATAATATTGTGTCCCACGACATTCCAACCATCATGATGATGACTATAAATTGACAATGTCAATGTAATGTTTTTAACTTAAAAAACTTGTATAATTATATACATAAAGAATTCCACCTCAAAATTTTACCTGGGCGGAATGAGTCTCCAGACACTAATTCATCCTCTAGATCAATTTCGTCATATTTAAAACCTCCTAACGCATTTTATCATGTACCAAACACAGCCTTTTTTAATTATCCCTTCAATTTGTTTATTAAACAAAACCCTCCTCCTCCATATGTCTGTAAAAAATAAACAACATTTAGCTAAATACATTTTTAATAATATTTCCATACTCTCAGTCTCTAGATATAAAGGCGCTCATCACAAAATAAAAAAGAAATTCAAATTTTGAATTTAAAAAATGGTCATACTCACCAAAGAAAGATGAGGGGCATAAGGTGAAGAAGATATCAGACGAACATAATTTGAGGTTGAGGTGATAAAGAGATGAGTGTGGTACCTAAATGCGCGTATGAATTGGGCATATAAAAGTTCATATGGTCTTGTATTTTCGAGTGGCGAGAAAAATGGGGGGAGGGGGTAAGGGTTGGAGAAAGCGGGCAGTTACTTTCTCCTAGAGATAGTCCCGATACCTTTGGCTCGGATGCCTATAAATAGAGGAAACGTTGGTTTTGAGTCTCTCAGAAGCAGACCTGGTGTACCCAACAGTTGGCCAACGTCAAACCTAACCCACTTTCACCTTTAGTCTTCAACTTGACACAGACCCAGGGAGTTGACAACGGCCACCCTTTTACTTTCTCCTCATTCTCTTCACTCCAAGTGTCAATACTTTCAAATCAAATTATCAACAAGACATCAACACCAAATTCTATTTTTTGGCTTCCCTTCCTTTAACAATATTTAAATTTATTTGTGTTAACTATTTTGTGGACTTGAAAACTTTATTCTTGTCCATCTCCATATTCAACCCCCTTTCTCACTTGTGAAGTGAAATTTGAACGGAATTCATTTGGTTGTAATCTACGTGATTCATGTAAGTTAAATTTTTTAATTGCAATTATTTTACTTAATTTTAAAAGAGACTATGGTTAGAAATAGGAATTTTTGGACAAAATTTAAAAATTGTAAAATGAAGGAAAAAAGGAGGGGTAGACAATTCTTGACTTGTTGAGACCAAAATTCTCACAGGTGTACTTGATAGACTCTCTAGTGTCCCATTCAAAGAAAAACGATCAAACGAGTTGAGGGACTTGAGTATGATGAGTTTTCAATTTTTATGTGGAACTTCTCATCTCTCCCCCAAAAAAATAACTAGGCTCCATTTTTCTTTGTTTATGGCTTTGGAAATAAATTTTCCTCTTTCTATTCATGAAATGACGTCTGTACCCCATATAGATATAAGATCAGTTGGCCATTATGTAGAACTGATCTGCGTCAAGCAAATAATTTTTTTTGTTGTGTATTTCTCAAAAAAAGGGAGACATTATTTTATTTTGTGTTTTCTCTCTCTCTATTTTTTGTCATTGTTGCTTCCTGTGAAGATGAGACAATGCTAAGATTTTAATGAAATATTTTTTAAAAAACTTTCTTTCTAACCCTTCCGTTGTGCTTTCTTTTCTAAAAGGATGTGATGTGAGCAAGAGAACATTTTGTATTCAGGAAGTAATTATTCCCAGTAGTTTTCAACTCCAACTTTTTTGACGTTGTAGAGATAAAGAAAGAGAGAGAGAGAGTCATTTTATTTTTTTTGCTTTTGTTCTTTTTTTTACATCTCAAAAGTCACAGGGCTAAGTACATCTTGTTTTTTCTCCCTCCTCTCTGTCCGCTGTCACAAATTCCAAGCGCAGCGGGGAGAGAAGAAGAAGAGGAAGAGAGAAAATGAAAATATCTTTAGTCATTTGAGAAAAGACAAGTGAGAGAGTCGTTTGTGTGTAAAATTTGTAGTGGAATTTTTTTTCATAATTTAATTTAGAAGGAGAACAAGATAAAAAAAATTTGAAGCAGGTGGTTCAAAAATGTTTACCATAAATCGATGGCTAGTCTTCATTCTTCCCTTACTGGTATTCCTTGCCACTGTTGTGACCACGTCCTCAGAGGAAGTGAAACCATCAAGTCAAGATGATGACGAAATTGTGATTAAGAAAGCTTGGAAAGATATGCAACAAAATTGGGGAAAGCGTGGATGGAATAACATTCAAGTAAGTTTGGCATTTAATCAAATCATCCATACTTTTTCATCTCCCCCACAAAATCAACTCTAGTCACTCATTCCATAACAATTTAACATTTTTTTCAGGGTAATTGGGGAAAGAGGGGATGGGAACGGTTGAATGGTCCTGTTTGGGGTAAGAGGATGACCACAGATCCACTATTTGAAGAACATTTTGATGGAATTGAGAAACGACCTGAATGGTCTAAACTTAGAGGTCAGTTTTCTATTTTAAAATATCCACAATTTTCATGCCTCATTTAGCCACCATCTTCTCCCTCTCAGTTTACTCGCTACATTTTAAGTAAATTTAAGCCCCCACAAGTTAAAGAAGGATTGGCATGGAGGGGGTAGAGTTTTATTGACGACATGCTGTTTAGATTCATCAGTCTCTTCCTCTCCAAATATTGACACGATCAAGAAAGTCTAGTGAGACGAGAGAGAGAGAGCTTTCTATTTGCTAGCTTTTACAATGACCAATCGTCCCTTGCCCTAATTTTAAAAACTTTAACTCAAGCACGTAGACTCTTCCAATCATATCAAAAAATGTGATAGGAGAAAAAAAACGTGAGAGACAAGCTCAAAATTTAATTTTCTTCATTTTTGAAAAAAAGGTACATGGGGTAAACGAAAGGATGGAAATGACTGGAAGAATATGCGAGGCGTTTGGGGTAAGAGATCTTGGAATAAGGTGAACAGTGCATGGGGCAAACGCTCGGATTTAGGTAAGTCAACTATCCAACTATTCTTCTAATCTTCTATTTTACTTAATTATAAAACATGATTCCTACATTATCAACATAAAATTAATCCTAATTATACAAAAAAAAATCTCCTTCCCGTCTCACCTTCACAAGACAAAGAGAGAGAGAGAGAAGAGGAACCAGCATTTTTTTAGCCCAACTTTTAATTTGAAATGAGAGGCACATTTTCATACACGAGGGAAGAGACGAGGGGTTACTTTATTTTAATGAGAGAAGGCCATATTCTGTACAGGGAGGGCATTCGAGGGGAGTTAAAACCACTTCAATTTCAAAATCTTATGCAATTTATCCTGTAATTTTCTAGGTCGTCATTTTATACATTCAGAGAAAGAGAGGGAGACGCACTTTTGTAATTGTGTCACGGTGCGTCGTGTGACAAGAGACCAACAAAAATAATGTTGTGTGTATATATTACCTTAGTCCCAATGTCCAAAACTTTAGGCTGTTCATACTAACGAAAAATTTTCATTGTAGAATGTGTGCATGTCATAAGTATATGGATGCCATCCATTGGATGGTGTGCATTTTAATGTGAAAAACAAGTTGGATTTTACATTTAATTATTTTATTACTCTCCCCTCCCAAAAAATGCTTTGAGATACTTGAGACAAGAATGATGAAAGGGAACTTGTTGCAATATTTTCTCCCTCTCTCTCATAAAAATTAATATAAAAAAACGATGAGGAATGTGAGGAATGAAAAGAAAACAAAAGCCATAGGGAACATTTTAGAGTTCCACGTAATTTTACATTTTCCAACTAATTTTTAAAAAAAGAACACCTTGCCAATGGCCATACGGGGAAAAAATCCCAAAACGGATGACGAAGAGGGGGAAGCGGGAGGAGAGGGGAGAGTTGATATTTTTAAGATAGAAAAATGAAAGATGGCTGTTTACTCAATTTTTCAGTCTGTGGTTTTAAAGATGATTGTCTTATGAGGGAATTCAAGTTTAAATAAGCTAATTAAAATATTAATTTGTTTGCCTAAACCTCCTGGACGCCCTGACCAATTTAGAGCGTCAACACACTTCCATTCCAAGGGAAAGCTAATCTGACTTCTTCTGCTCTCTCTCCTTTATTCAATTACTCACTCCCCTCCTCCTCCTCCTTCGTCATCCATGTTGACAAACCTTTATGACCCAGCATGTAAATGTCAATTGCGAAATTACAAGTTCAATTAAATCCACATCTCCGCCTTTTCCTTCGTACTCATCCACAACCCTCGTGCTCATATGTTGCCTAGTCTCCCAATTTTTTCCTTCGTGTGAAAGGAAAAACTCTTTGGTTGGAAAGTCAACAGAGATGATCAAAGAACACTCAAAAAAAAATTTTCAACTTGTCCTTGTAATATAAGGACAGTCTCCAAGTTTTGGCCATTTGTACACTTAAAATACCCGAACAACTTGTCCATTTTTTTTGAGTAAAACTTTCTCCATTGCTTAACAATCAAAAGGTCATGGAAAATATTGAGGGGTACAAATTGTCATGTAATTTTCAAAATTTTGAATCATTTTTGAATGAGGGAGGGGGGGGGGTGAAGACTACAAAAGTCAA
This sequence comes from Arrhopalites spinosus, assembly GCA_034700945.1. NCBI lineage: Eukaryota > Metazoa > Arthropoda > Collembola > Symphypleona > Arrhopalitidae > Arrhopalites > Arrhopalites spinosus. Next base: position 77,285 of record JAQIVZ010000300.1, read on the forward strand.
GACATATTGATAAAGGCCAAAAGTTGTTCAAGAATTTTTATTCTTTTATCTCAATTCATGCAAAATGTTTCTTACTTTCTCTCTCTCTCTCGTGTAAAACAATAAAATTGACTGATGATAGAGAAAACTTTCTCTTTTTTTGTCAAACACTTGACAGACACACTCGAATAAATAAAAGTCCAGTAAAAGTTACAAAATATACCCACAAATTTGGCTAATCTTAAAAAAGTCACGATCGCCATTGACGATCATCAAATGTTCCAAAAATACTTGAAAATAAGTTGACAAAAAAGAAATACAAAAAAAGTCATTCATCTTGTTACCCCATTAAGCATGCAAGGCGAGACATGACACTACATACAAATTACCCCGCAGTCAATTCACAAAATTTCAATATTTGGGAACCTCACAAAACAGTCCCAAAAAAATTGCTCTTTGTAGAGTCAACTATTGGGACACAAGTTTAAATATTTAATGAGAATTGAGATAATGAAAGGTTGCCCATAAAAAAATTGTATTGTCTAGATGATGACGTAGTTGGAGAATTCCAGTGAGGAAATAGAAGAATTTCCTTGTAAAAAATGGATCTATAAAGACACAGCGACTTTTTTTCTTGCATCATCCCAACAACACATGAGTTCAACATGGATTATTTTTCAACACAAAAGCCTTACAATGTATTTAAAAAAAGCAAGGCGTGGAGCTGTACCTTTTAATTAATAATTATAATAATTGTAGCACCTTCATTATTATTTTGTTTCCTTTCATCATGTCAACTAAATTCAACCTCGTACCTTACAATCAAGTCCTCCTATAGACACTTTCCATGGGAAAGTCTGGTCACTTTCTTTTGGACATTTTTTTCACACTGTACATACAGTAAAGTCCCTCTTGGGGTACCCATGGCATGGGTGAGAGTTAATGCAAATAATGATTATTAATTTAATTGTAATAATTATGGTCAAGACTTGAGTAAATACGGAGGTTTGAATGCCATGCAATTTTTTCTTTTGCTCTCTTCAAATTATAATATTATAGAGAATTAACTATAGACTATATACAGATAGACTAGACTAGTCATTTTTTGGAATTAATGAATATATTTTCAGACTATTCTGTATTTAATGTATCATTAACATTTTAAAAAAAAGTCTTGAGCTGTCATTTTCAATCTATGTTAAATAAACTTATATTTCTGTTTTGAAATAATGTGGGAGTTTTTCCTTGTTACAATAAATGTCTAATTGCATCAAATATAAATCATGAAAAAAAATTTTCTACACTTAAAAACAAAAACTTTTTCTTCAACCACCAAAAAAATGTACAATTATCTTTATAAATTATAATCCAGACATCAAGTTAATTACCTGTGTGTAAAAATATACAATTTTGACTCTAAATAATAATTTTTTTCCAGCATTTTAGTTGTTACATAACAATTGAGGCAATCATCCAATGATCTTCTTGTAAATTGGTCCGTCGTCCCCCAATCAATTTTTTGATTTCATGGACAAGTAACTAAAAAATTAAGAGAAAAAAATAATTTGAATATTGAAAGATTATTTTTGAAAAAATATTTTGGTTTCTAAATTATGACAAGAGTTTGAGTTGTTTCTACTTAAATTGAGAATGCGAGTGACGCATCATATGCTCTCATCTAATTAACTCACCACTTTAATTAATTTTCTTTAATGAATACTCTGAGGACTAATAAAAATGAATTCACTGTGGATTAATAAAAAATGGAAACATTGAATTCTTTCATGTCAACTTAACGCCATTTATCTTAGTTGGGATTACTAAACCAAATTCCCAAACCATTTTCGTGCCCAGTCTATTATCATTGACTAATTGTCTTTACTAAAAACATTTTAAACATGGCTGTCGTCCTTCCTCAACTCTAAAAATATTTTTATAGGGAACTCACCAGAGAGAAAAAGGATGGGATGAGAGTTAAGGGAAGAATAAATTGTTTTAGCATCTCTTCTGTGGACTCGGGCTTTAAATTTAAATTTAAAATCACTGTCATCATTATCCCTCCACTTACAAGACCACCAAAGAAGGCCACGCCGTACATGAGATCCCCGAGAATGTTGGTCTGAATTTTAAATTTTTTTTCGTTAGGTAAACCCCAAAAAAATTTTACCTGTAATTTAATTAATTTACATAAATGAAACAATTTCCAATAATTATGAGTACAAGTGTGAACCATATTGCAGCCCCTGTTAACATCCAACAAGGAAACATTTGAGCGAGAATTGCTGTGGCGAATACGAGACACCATGTCTGAAAATTTAATTTTCAATTAAGTTTACTGTTAATTTTGTCAATTCTTTTTATTTTTTGTTGTGTGAATTACCATAATAATGAGAATGAACATGTAGCCAATAAAACAAAGCCCTTCTCCCCCACATCTTGTCCAGCGTACAGCAGAATACAAAGACAAGTAAAGAATCCTATTTTGAGGGTTTTCTTAATTATCAGATGTAAAATTAATTTTAATTTTAAAAAGTACAATTAAAACCTACACTGCTACTCCAACATAAGCTCTATTTTCTTTCAAAGTCTCTTCAAAAGAATTTGACCTATAAAAATGATTAACATGGTGAGACGACCAATCTCTTGTAAATATTTTGGAATGACTTACGTAAGAATTAAACCCATCAAAAATAAATAGACTGTCAATTGGACCAATAGAACAATAAATATTTTCTTGGCAAATCTAACACGAAATTCAGGTCTGGCAAAAGAAGGACCAAGTTTATAGCTTTTTGCTCCAAACCCACAACTTAGCACAATGTCAAACCACTTGAGAGGATAAAATAGAAAATTATCAGTATTTTTGTAAAATATATTTAATTTTAGTACAACGCCTTACAGAGGAAGGATCAATTGGAGGATCAACTTGAGTCACTCGACCTGTCTGAAGTTCTCTGGTACGACGAACTCGTTCCATTATGGAGAACTGACCTCGAGGTTGACCTTTGCCATCAGGACTATTCATTTGACCTTGATCTCTAACTGGAGGAGAGAGACCTTGTGAACTTTCATCGTCATTTTGATTTCGTGTCATTTTCCAAATTATGAAAATACTTTACTAAAGGATGAAAATAGCACACAAAAGTTATCTTATTCACCTATTTCCATTGACCTCTGAGACTCCAGACCCACTCATGGCAAGTAAACTCTAAAATCGCCTTTATCAAAACCTGATGGGTCCACGAATCATAAAAGTTGATCCCCACTGCTGTAGGTCAAAGTTTTATTTCGGTGGGTAATTACCCCCTACAACCAAAATAATTATTTTTTTAATTAAAATAAACAAGTGGAATTTAAATTGAATTAATTAAAGGTATTTAAATTT